>WFAB01002131.1:0-12500 GCA_018977245.1 Lethenteron camtschaticum
GCCCATGGGGAAGACCACTTTGGACAAAGCCTCCACACGTACTCACCACTCACTCACTCACCACTCACTCACTCACCACCCACTCACCACTCCTCACTCACTCACCCTCGCTCACCACTCACTCACTCACCCTCGCTCACCACTCACTCACCACTCACTCACCACCCACTCACCCATCACCCACTCACCCACCCACCCACCCACTCACTCACTCACCCACCCACCCACCCACTCACCCACTCACCACCACTCACCACCCACTCACCACCCCACCACTCACTCACCCACACACTCACCCACTCACCCACCAATCACCCACTCACCCACTCACTCANCCACTCACCCACCCACCCACTCACCCACCACCACCCACTCACCACTCACTCACTCACCACCCACTCACCCACTCACCACCCACTCACCCACCACTCACCACCCACTCACCCACCCACTCACCCACCCACCACCCACTCACTCACCCACCCACCCACCACTCACCCCTCACCCATCCATCCACTCACTCACTCACTCACCCACTCACTCACTCACCCACTCACTCACTCACCACCCACTCACCCACTCACTCACCACTCACCCCTCACTCACCCACCACTCACCCACTCACTCACCACTCACCCACTCCCCCCCACTCACCCACCCACCCACTCACTCACCCACCCACCCACCACTCACTCACTCACCCCACCACTCACCATCCATCCACTCACTCACTCACTCACCACCCACTCACTCACTCACCACTCACTCACTCACTCCCGCAANCGCCCACCCACTCACTCACCACTCACCCACTCACTCACCCANCCACTCACTCCACTCACTCACCCACACACTCACCACTCACACNCCACCCACTCACCNACTCACCCACCCACTCACCCACCCACCCACCCCCTCCCTCTCTCCCGTCACAGCCTCAACCTCCCCTCCGGCTGACCCTTCACCTTTGCCTCACCCCACGGCGACCTCCGCCGTGGGACCTCCGCCGTGGGGACCTCCGCCGTGGTGACCTCCGCCGTGGTGACCTCCGCCGTGGGGACCTCCGCCGTGGGGACCTCCGCCGTGGTGACTCTCAGCCCCAGACACCCTGGGCTCTGTGGGACCTCGCTGCACGGATACGCACTGCCCAGTGGCCTGCTGCCCCAGAGGCTCGTACTGAGCCCACAGACACAGGCCGACTGCCAGTGAGTGACACAGTGGGTGGGTGGGTGGGTGAGTGGTGGGTGAGTGGGTGGGTGGGTGGGTGGGTGGTGGGTGGGTGGGTGGGTGGTGGGTGGGTGGGTGAGTGGGTGGGTGGATGGTGGGTGAGTGGTGGGTGGGTGGGTGAGTGGGTGGTGGTGGGTGGTGAGTGGGTGGGTGGGTGAGTGAGTNGGTGGGTGAGTGGGTGAGTGGTGGGTGGGTGGTGATTGGGTGGGTGGGTGGTGGGTGGGTGAGTGGGTGGTGGGTGGTGGGTGGGTGAGTGGGTGGGGGTGGGTGAGTGGGTNGGGGGTGGGTGAGTGGGTGGGTTGGTGGGTGAGTGGGTGGGTGGGTGAGTGGGTGGGTGACTGGTTGGGTGGGTGGGTGAGTGGGTCGGTAGGTGGTGGATGAGTGGGTGGGTGAGTGGGTGGGTTGGTGAGTGGTGAGTGAGTGAGTTATGGGTGAGTAGACAAATCACTCACCACCCCCTCACCACCCCCCCTCACCACCCCTCACCACCCCCTCACCACCCCCCTCACCACCCGCTCACCACCCCCTCACCACCCGCTCACCACCCCCCTCACCCACCCCCTCACCTCGCTCACCCAGACGGTGAGATGGTGAGCATCGCTCAGTGGCTACGTTGGCGAGTGGCTCTGCTGGCGGGGTCAGTCCAAGGCCCTCTCCCTGCACATCCAGGGCAGCAAGCTCACCCTGGGGGGGCAGCAGCAGCCGCGGCAGGGGCAGCCGCCGGGGCAGCGGGGTGGTGGTGCCCGGCACCAGCTGCAGCTGCAGGGTGACAGTCGCTCGCTCGCTCAGTCAATCAGTCACTCGCTCAGTCACTCGCTCAGTCAGTCAGTCACTCGCTCAGTCAGTCACTCACTCAGTCTCACTCGCTCAGTCAGTCGCTCAGTCAATCAGTCACTCACTCAGTCACTCGCTCAGTCAGCTCGCTCGCTCAGTCAGTCAGTCACTCAGTCACTCGCTCAGTCAGTCAGTCACTCACTCAGNCAATCAGTCAGTCAATCAGTCACTCACTCAGTCAATCAGTCACTCGCTCAGTCAATCAGTCACTCGCTCAGTCGCTTGCTCAGTCAATCAGTCAGTCAGTCACTCGCTCAGTCAGTCAGTCACTCAATCAGTCACTCACTCAGTCAATCAGTCACTCGCTCAGTCAGTCAGTCACTCGCTCAGTCAGTCATTCGCCACTCACCCAGTCACCACTCACTCAGTCACTCACCANTCACCCACCCACTCACCCACCCACCACTCACCCACCCACTCACTCATCCACTCACCCACTCACCCACCCACCCACTCANCCAGCCACTCACCCAGTTGTTCACCCAGCCACTCAGTCACTCACTCACTCACCCACCCACTCACCCACCCAGTCACTCACTTACCCACTCACCCAGTCACTCACTCACTCACTTACCCACTCACACAGTCACTCACCCAGTCACTCACCCAGCCACTCACCCAGCCACTCACCAAGCCACTCACCCACCCAACCACCAGCCACTCACCCAGTCAGCNCACCCAGTCCACNCACCCAGTCACTCACCACTCACTCACCCAGCCACTCACCCAGCCACCACCAGCCACTCACCCACCACCCAGCCACTCACCAAGACACTCACTCACCCAGCCACTCACCCACTCACCAGCCACTCACCAGCCACTCACCACCACTCAACCAGCCACTCACCCACCCACCCACCCACTCACCCAGCCACTCACCCAGCCACTCACCCAGCCACTCACCCACCACCCCCCACCACTCACCCACCCACTCACCCAGCCACTCACCCACCACTCACACAGCCACTCACCAGCCACCTCAGCCACTCACCCAGCCACTCACCCAGCCACCCACCATCACCACCCACTGCCACCACCACTCACCCATCACCACCCTACCCCCACCACTCACCCACCCACCCGCTCACCATTCACCCAGCCACTCACCCAGTCACTCACCCACCACTCAGTCACTCACTCACCCACCCACTCACCACCCAGTCACTCACTCACTCACCCAGTCACTCACTCACTGCACCCAGTTACCCACTCACCAGTCACTCACCCAGTCACTCACCAGCCACTCACCCAGCCACTCACCCACCACTCACCCAGTCACTCACCACTCACTCACCCAGCCACTCANCCAGCCACTCACTCACCCAGCCACTCACCCACCCACTCACCCACTCACCCACTCACTCACCCACACTCACCAGACACTCACTCACNCAGCCACTCACTCACCAGCCACTCACCCAGCCACTCACCCAGCCACTCACCCAGCCACTCACCCAGCCACCTCACCTCAGCCACCCAGCCACTCACCCACCCACCCACCACCCAGCCACTCACCAGCCACTCACGCCACTCACCAGCCACTCACCCAGCCACTCACCCAGCCACTCACACCCACTCACCCAGCCACTCACCCAGCCACTCACCCAGCCACTCACCAGCCACTCACACCCACCACTCACCACCACTCACCCACCACTCACCACTCACCCAGCCACTCACCCACTCACCACCACTCACACCACCCACTCACCCACCCACCCACTCACCCACCCAGTCACTCACCACTCAGTCATCACCACCCACTCACTCACCCAGCCACTCACCAAGCCACTCACCCACCCACCCACTCACCCCCTACTCACCCACTCAGTCACTCACTCAGTCACCATCAGTCAATCACTCACCCACTCACCCACCCACTCACCCACCCACTCACTCACCANCACCACCCACTCACTCACCCAGCCACTCANCCACTCACCAGCCACTCACCACTCACTCACCCACCACTCANCCGACACTCACNACTCACCCACCCACTCAGCCCACTCACTCACCACTCACCACCCACCTCACCCACTCACCACTCACCCACCCACTCACCCAGCCACTCACCAGCCACTCACCAGCCACTCACCCACTCACTCACTCACCCACTCACCCACTCACCCAGCCACTCACCCACTCACCAGCCACTCACCAGCCACTCACCCACCACCCCTCACCACTCGCCCACTACCAGTCCCACCAGCCACTCACCNAGCCACCACCACCACCANCCAGCACTCACCCAGCCACTCACCCACCAGCCACTCACCCACTCACTCACCCAGCCACTCACCCACCACTCACCACCNACCCACCACCCAGTGCACCCACCCACTCACCANCACCACCCACCACCACCACTCACCACCACCCACTCAGCCACTCACCACCCACTCACCACGCACTNACCACTACCACCACTCACCACCCACTCACTCACCCACTCACCCACTCACCAGCCACTCACCACCCACTCACTCACGCACTCACCCACTCAGCAGCCACTTACCCACCCACTCACTCACCACTCACCCACTCACCAGCCACTCACCCACCACTCACCCAGTCACACCACCCACTCACCCAGCCACTACACCCACCACTCACTCANCCACTCACCACTCACCAGCCACTCACCACCCACTCACTCACAGCCCACCCACTCAGCCACTCACCCATCCCCACCACTCACCCACCGCCCANCCTCACCCAGCCACTCACCCACTCACTCACCCACTCACCACCACTCANCCACCACTCACTGCACCAAGCACTCACCCACTCACNCAGCCACTCACCCACCCACTCACCCCTCACCACTCACCCAGCCACTCACCACCCACTCACTCACGCACTCACCCACTCACCACCACTCACCCAGTCGCCCACTCACTCACCCACTCACCACTCACCAGCCACTCACCCACCACTCACCCACTCACCACTCACCCAGCCACTCACCCACCCACTCACTCACTCACCCACTCACCAGCCACTCACTCACCACCCACTCACCACTCACCCAGCCACTCACCCACCACTCACTCACGCACTCACCCACTCACCAGCCACTCACCCACCACTCACTCACCCACTCACCCACTCACCCAGCCATTCACCCACCCACTCACTCACCCACTCACCCACTCACCAGCCACTCACCAGCGGTGTCTCATCCCGTGCTCCTCCTCCCCCGTGCAGGAGGCCTGGTCCAGATTCTGACGGCAAGTGGTAACCACCAGCTTCAGCAGCAGCAGCAGCTGCAGCAGCAGCAGCTACAGCAACAGCTGCAGCAGCAGCAGCAGCTGCAGCAGTTACAGCTGCGACCAGGCGGGCGTGGTGACGCACGGTGTGCGAGGCCCGNCACCCCACCACCACCACCACACTGCTACTGACCTCCACACACGGTGAGGGGGCGGGGGAGGAGGGGGGTGGTGGTGGTGGTGGTGATGGTTGTGATGGTGGTGGTGACGGTGGTGGTGATGNTGGTNGTGCCATGTGGTGGTGTGTGGTGGTGATGATGACGGTGACGGTGGTGGTGGTGATGGTGTGATGGTTGTGATGTGGTGGTGTGATGGTGGTGGTGGTGGTGGTGATGATGGTGGTGATGATGGTGGTGATGATGGTGGTGGTGATGGTGATGATGGTGGTGGTGGTGGTGATGTNGTGGTGATGTGGTGGTGATGATAGTGGTGGTGATGTTGATGGTGGTGGTGATGGTGGTGGTGGTGGTGGTGGNGGTGGTGGTGCGGTGGGATGNCGGTGGTGGTATGGTGCGGTGATGGTGATGGTGGTGGTGGTGGTGGTGGTGGTGANGGTGGTGGTGTGGTGGTGGTGGTGGTGGTGANGGTGGTGGTGAGGTGGTGGTGANGGTGGTGGTGGTGGTGGTGGTGATGGTGTTGATGTTGTTGATGTTGTTGATGTTGCAGGGGAGAAGCGGTCGTGTCGGAAATACCCAGAATTCCTCGGCTGTCCTCGCAAGCAGGGAAAGTTAACGGGTACCACGGCAACNGCACTGGTAGCTCACCCACCCACCCACTCACTCACATCACCAACTCACTCACTCANCCCCACTCACTCACTCANCCACCCACCACTCACTCACCACTCACTCACCACCACTCACCCACCACTCACCACCATCCACTCACCCACTCATCCGCCCACCCACTCACCCACTCACCCACCACCCACTCACCCACCCACTCACCCACTCACCACCCACCCACCCACGCCCACTCACTCACCCACCCACCACCCACNCACTCACCCACCATCACTCACCCACCCACTCACACCACCCACCCACTCACCCACCCACCCACTCACCCACTCACCCACTCACCACCCACCCACTCACTCACTCACTCACCACCCACCCACTCACCCACCCACCCACCCATCTACCANCCACTCACCCACTCACCCACCCACCCACTCACTCACTCACTCACCCACCCACCCACTCACCCATCCACCCACTCACCCACCCACCCAGTCACTCACCCACCACCCACCCACCCATTCCCCCCACTCACCCATCACCCACCACCAGTCACCTACTCACCACCCACCCAGTCACTCACCCACCCACCACCCAGTCACTCACCCACCCACCACCCACATCACCCACCCACCACTCCCCACTCACCCACCACCCAGTCACCCACTCACCCACCCACCCAGTCACTCACCACCCACCACCCACTCCCCCACTCACCACCACCCACTCACCACTNCCCCCACTCACCCACCCATCACCCACTCACCACCACTCACTCATCCCCCACTCACCCACCCACCCACCCACTCACCACCCACCCAGTNACCACTCACCCACCCACCCAGTCACCCACTCACCACCCACCACCCACTCCCCCACTCACCCACCCAGTCACCTACTCANCCACCCACCCAGTCACTCACCACCCACCNGTCACTCACCCACCCACCCACTCCCCACTCACCCACCACCCAGTCACCCACTCACCCACCACCCACCCAGTCACTCACCCACCCACCCACCCACTCCCCCACTCANCCACCACCCACTCACCCANCCCCCACTCANCCACCAGTCANCCACTCACCCACCACCCACCCACTCCCCCCACCACCCACCCACCCACTCCCCACTCACCCACCACCCATCACCTACTCACCCACCACTCANCCCCCACTCCCCACTCANCCACCCACTCACCCCACTCANCCCCCACTCACCCACCACCNCTCCCACTCTGCCTCCCTCCGACAGAGGCACTCTCCGAACNTCTGGACACTGGCCTGTGACCTCTGTACCGCTGAGNTCCTCACTGGGCTGCGACCTNCAGTCGCCTGGGCCAGCGACCTCGTGACCNTGTTCCGCNNGATTTCCTCGACCCCTCAGACCCCCGCCTCCTCGGGGGCNTGGGGGGGGTCGTGGGGGGGGAGNCCCCCTCTGCGAGGAGTGGGGAGTCCACGGCGATGTGAGCGAGGTGAGTGANTGTGTGGGTGGGTGGGTGAGTGGGCTGGGNGGTGAGTGGGTGGGTGTGTGGGTGGTGGGTGGGTGGGTGGGTGAGTGGTGGGTGAGTGGGTGGGTGGTGGTGGGTGGTGNTGGGTGGGTGGTGAGTGACGTGAGTGNGGTGAGTGGTGGTGAGTGGGTGGGTGAGCATGACTGAGTGGGTGGTGAGTGGTNGGTGAGTGGTGGTGGTGGTGGTGAGTGGGTGGGTNGGTGAGTGGGTGGTGGGTGAGTGTGTGGGAGTGGGTGGTGGTGGTGGTGGTGAGTGGTGGTGAGTGGTGGTGAGTGNGTGNGATAGGGGTGGTGTGGTGGGGNGTAGGAGNGNGTGGGTGGGTGNTGGCGAATGTGTGTGAGTGNGTNGTGGTGGTGGTGGTGAGTGNGTGAGTTGGTGGTGGTGGTGAGTGAGTGGTGNGTGGTGGTGGTGGTGGTGGTGGTGGTGGTGGGTGNGTGNGTGAGTGGTGGTGGTGGTGNGTGGTGTGGTGGTGGGTGTGGTGGTGGTGAGTGAGTGGTGGTGGTGGTGAGTGGGTGGTGGTGGTGAGTGGTGGTGGTGNGTGGTGGTGGNGTGAGTGTGAGTGGTGGTGNGTGAGTGGNGGTGGTGGTGGTGAGTGGTGTGGTGAGTGGTGGTGGGTGGTGGTGAGTGGTGNGTGNGTGGTGGTGGTGAGTGTGTGGTGTGNGTGGAGTGGTGAGTGGTGNGGTNAGGGTCAGTGGGTNGTTGGGTGAGTTGTGATTGACCCACAGGTGNCCCCTCAGGCCACTCCCCCAAGTGGTTCCGCGTGNNTCCCCACCACTCACACACCACTCAANTCATTGGCTCCGTGTGAGTGTAGNAGGGAGAGTAGCAGCAGAGNGAGAGNANCCAGAGGCGANGAGGCAGGGNGTGTGTGTGNTGNTGACTGGTGAGCAGTGAGCGTGCGACTTGTCACTGGGCCACAGATCCTCTCCGTAAGGAACCGGCGCAAACACTGCACACACACAAAGGTCCCCCAGCCACAGAATTAGCAATGCTGTTAGCNAGCACCACCTATGATACACACACAGACAAACTCCCCCGTGCACTCTGAGCACTTACCCACCCACCCACTCACCCACCCACCCACCCACTCACCCACCCCTTCACCCACCCACTCACCCCTTCACCCACCCACTCACCCACCCCNTCACCCACCCACTCACCCACCCACTCACCCCTTCACCCACCCACCCACTCACCAACCCACTCACCAATCCACTCACCCANCCACCCACTCACCCACCACCNTCACCACCCACTCACCCACCCACCCACCCACTCACCCACCCCACCTTCACCCACCCACCCACTCACCAACCCACCACCAATCCACTCACCCACCCACNCACTCACCCACCCANCCACCANCCANCCCTTCACCCACCCACCCACTCACCAATCCACTCACCCACCCACNCACCCACCAACCCACTCACCCACCCACCACTCCACCCANCCACCACNCACCCACCCACTCACCAACCACCCACCCACTCACCCANCCACCACTCACCCACCCACCCACCCACCACCCCTCACCCACCCACTCACCCGCCCACTCACCCACCCACCACCCTCACCCACGCACCAACTCACCCACCCACTCACTCACCACCCACCTACCCACCCACCCACCCANCCACCCACCCATCCACCCACCCACCTACTCACACACTCACCCACTCACCCACCAACCAACCANCCCACCCACCCACCCACTCACCCACCCGCCACCCACCACCNACCCACCCGCTCACCCACTCACCCACCCACCCACTCACCCACCCCTCACCGGCTGGCCTTGATGGGTGGTGGTGCCTGTGAGCGCCACCGTCACCGTCACCGCCGTGAGTGCCATCGCCAGCTCCAGGCCCCGCAGGGAGGGAGGTGCCGAGGCAGGAAGTGGGAGGCGGCATAGCGGTCACGTGACTCAGCTCCCGCGACAGGAAGTCGAAGGAGAGAGATCGGCCTTCTGGGAGACGGGAGGTGGGGGGGGCGGAGAGGGGGTGGTGATGGTGGCGGTGGTGGAGGAGACCCATAGACACCCACAGAGACACACAGAGACACACAGAGACACACAAACACCAGAGACCCACAGAGACACACAGAGACACAGAGACACACAGAGACCCCACAGAGACCACAGAGACACACACACACAGAGACACACACCCCACAGAGACCACAGANACACACGACACACAGAGACACACAGNGACAACAGANACACACAGNGACTCAGAGACCCACGAACTCCAGAGACACACAGAGAATCAACCACCCACAGACACCCACAGAACNCACGAAATCCAGAGACCCATAGACACCCATAGGACCCACAGAACCAATGACCTCCTGTAGACTAGGCGAGGTAGTCAACATCTCTCACCGTGGATCTGAGATTGAACCCACGACCTCCTGTAGACCAGGCGAGGTAGTCAACATCTCTCAGGGTGTCAGGTCTAACCCACGACCTCCTGTAGACCAGGCGAGGTAGTCAACATCTCTCAGGGTCTAACCCACGACCTCCTGTAGACCAGGCGAGGTAGTCAACATCTCTCAGGATCTGAGCTCGAACTCACGACCTCCTGTGTACCAGGCGAGGCAGTCAACATCTCTCAGGGTCCGGGGTAGAACCCACGACCTCCTGTAGACCAGGCGAGGTAGTCAACATCTCTCAGGGTCTGAGATCGAACCCACGGCCTCCTGTAGACCAGGCGAGGTAGTCAACATCTCTCAGGGTCCGGGCTGTAACCCATGACCTCCAGCTCACCTCCAGTAAGTCAGCGTCCAGAGCCACACCAACTTCAGGGACTGAGCGTCACCTCCTGGAGACACGCCGGGACCTCGCTCAGATCTTCGCCCAGACCTCCTCCTCCTCCTCCACCTCATCGTCGCTGTCCGTGTCTGTGTCTGCGTCTCGCTGTCCGTGTCTGTGTGGCGGCTGTCCGTATCTCCGACTGCGCCGTGGCTGCTGCTCTCGGTGTCGTCTTCGGCGGCGTCGCGTGCGGACGAGTAGCACTCCAGCAGGGCGGAGAGCGGGAGCGCCGCTGTNGGGGTGGTGGTGGTGGAGTTTGGGATAAAGCATCAGCAGCAGAATCAGGCCAAACACTCGCCCACCACTCACGACTTACCCACCCACNCACCACCACCCACCACTCACCANTCACCCACCACCACCATTCACCCACACACCACCACTCACCCACCCCACCACTCACCACCACNCACCCACCACCCACCCACCACCCACCACCACTCACCCACCACCACTCACCACCACNCACCCACCCACCACCCACCCACTCACTCACCCACCCACCAACCACCCACTCACCACCCACCCACCACCCACCACCCACCACCACTCACCACCCACTCACCCACCCACCCACTCACCCACCACCACTCACCACCACTCACCACCCACCCACCACCCACTCACCACCACCCACCCACCCACTCACTNACTNACCACCACCCANCCACCCACTCANCCACCCACNCACCCACCCACCACCACCACTCACCCACCCACCACCACTCACCANCCACTCACCCACCACCACTCACCGANCCACCACCCACCCANCCACCCACCACTCACCCACNCACCACCCACCANCCACCCCCCCCACCCACCACTCACCACCCACCCACTCACCCANCCACCACCCACTCACCACCACCACCACTCACCACTCANCCACCACCACNCANCCACCACCACTACCACCACNCACCANCCACCACTCACCCACCACCCACCCACCCACNCACCACCACCACCACCACCACCCACACACCACCACTCACTCACCCACCCACACACCACCACCACTCACCACCANCCANCCACCACTCACCACCACCAACCCACCCCCCCCCCGCCACCACCCACGTGNCAACTCACCNACGGCGACTTTCNTCAGACCCATTCAGCNGAGTGGCCCCCCCCCCCCCTGCCTCACCAGTCCAGCAGTCAGCACTTTCACGCCGGANTCGCAGCGGACTCAGAGCCTCCTCCTCGTNCAGAGCCTCTCATCGTACGCTANAGCAGCAGTAGCAGCAGCAGNATCATNAGCGGCAGCAGCAGTAGCTAGTATCATCATCAGTAGTAGCAGCAGCAGTAGTATCATCATCAGTAGCAGCAGCAGTAGTAGTATCATCATCAGCAGTAGCAGCAGCAGTAGCAGCNGCNGCAGCAGCAGCAGCAGCAGCAGCAGTAGCAGCAGCAGTAGCAGCAGCAGCAGCAGCNGTAGCAGCAGTAGCAGCAGCAGTAGCAGCAGCAGTAGTAGCAGCAGTAGCAGCAGCAGNAGCAGTAGCAGCAGCAGCAGTAGCAGCAGCAGTAGCAGCAGCAGCAGCAGTAGTAGGCAGTAGCAGCAGCAGCATAGTAGCAGTAGCATATCAGCNGTAGCAGCAGTAGCAGCAGCAGCAGTAGCTAGCAGCACAGCAGTAGCAGCAGTAGCAGCATAGCAGCAGTAGTAGCAGCNGTAGCAGCAGTAGCCAGCAGTAGCAGCAGCAGTCAGCNGTAGCAGCAGTAGCAGCAGCANTNGCAGCAGTAGCAGCAGCAGTCAGCAGTAGCTAGCAGCAGTAGCAGCNGTAGCAGCAGTAGTCAGCAGCATCAGCAGTAGCAGTAGCAGCAGTCAGCAGCAGCAGTAGCAGCAGTAGCAGCAGTAGCAGCAGCAGCAGCAGTCAGCAGCAGCAGCAGCAGCAGCAGTAGCAGCAGTCATNGCAGCAGCAGCATNGCAGCAGCAGCAGCCAGCAGCAGCAGCAGCAGCAGCAGCAGCAGCAGCAGCAGCAGCAGTAGCAGTANCAGCAGCAGTAGCAGCAGTAGCAGCAGCAGTAGTAGCAGCAGCAGCAGGCAGCAGCAGCAGCAGTAGCAGCAGCAGTGCAGCAGCAGCAGTAGCAGCAGCAGCA
>WFAB01002131.1:17500-57012 GCA_018977245.1 Lethenteron camtschaticum
GACATCTGTGTGTGTATGGTCTGTGTGNCTGTGTGTGNGTGTCACTGTGTGTGTATCACTGTGTGTGTNTCAGTGTGCTGTGTACTGTGTGTGTCACTGTGTGTGTGTGTNACTGTGTGTGTCACTGTGTGTGTGTGTGNCTGTGTGTGTCACTGTGTGTGTCAGTGTGGCACTGTGTGTNNGTATCTGTGTGTGGTGGCACTGTGTGTGNCTCTGTGTGTGTGTCATCNGTGTGTGTGTGTCTGTGTGNGTCGTGTACACTGTGTGTGTGTCNGTGTGTGTGTGTACACTGTGTGTCACNGTGTGTGTGTGGCCACTACTTACTGTATGNCACTGTGTGTGTGTGTGTGTGTGCTGTGTGTGTGNGTGTGTGTGTGTGTCTNATGTGTGGTGNCTGTGTCNGTGTGTGTGNGNGTGTGTGTGTCACCACGTCCGACTGTGTGTGTCTGTGTGTGNGCNGTGTGTGTNTGTGTGTGTGTGCCACNGTGTGNGTNTGTGTGNGTCGTGTGNGTGTGTGTGTGTGTGTGTGTGTCTCACNGTGTGTCACTGTGNTGTCTACCACTGTGTGTGTTGATGNCTGTGTGACAGTCNGTGTGTGTGTGTGTGTGTGTGTGTGTGTNTCNGTGTGTGTGATGTGTATCTGTGTGTNTGTGTGTGTGTGACTGTGTGTGTGTATACTGTGTGTGTGTCATCTGTGTGTGTGTGTGTCACTGTGTGTCTGTGTGTGTGTGTCACNGTGTGTGTCACTGTGTGTGTGATCACTGTGTGTGTGTGTCACNGTGTGTGTTCACTGTGTGTGTCACTGGTGTGTGTGTCACTGTGTGTGTCATGTGTGTGTGTACGTGTGTGTCACTGTGTGTGTGTGTGTCACGTGTGTTGCTGTGTGTGTCTGTGTGNGTCNGTGTGTGTGTGNGTGTGTGTGTGTGTCTGTACAGTGTGTGTGTGTATGCATCTGTGTGTGTGTACACNGTGTGTGCTGNGTCACTGTGTGTNTGTCACTNTGTGTGNCACTGTGTGTGTCACTGTGTGTGTCACNGTGTGTGTGTGTGTCACTGTGTGTGTGNCACTGTGTGTNAGTGTGTGTGTGTGTGTCACTGTGTGTGTCACTGTGTGTGTCACTGTGTGTGTGTGTNTGCCTGTGTNACTGTGTGTGTGTGTTGTGNGTGTGTGTCTTAGTGTGNGTGTGTGTGACNGTGTGTGTGTGTACACTGTGTGTGTGATACACNGTGTGTGTGTNACNGTGTGTGTGTGTGTGCGTATCACTGTGTGTGTGTGTGTGTCNGCTGTGTGTGTGTGTTGTGTGTGNAGTGTGTGTGTGTGTGTGTCTCTGNGTGTGTGTGTGNCTGTGTGTGNGNGTCTNNGNGNGNGTCTGNCNGGTGNGTNTGTGTCNGTGTGTGTCTGTGTACTGTGTCTGTGTGTGTGTGTGTCTGTGTGTGTGTCTGTGTGTTTCACTGTGTGTGTGTGTCACTGCCTGTGTGCACTGTGTGTGTCACTGTGTCACTGTGTGTCACTGTGTGTGTGTCACTGTGTGTCACTGTGTGTGTGTGTCACTGTGTGTGTGTCACTGTGTGTGTCACTGTGTGTCACTGTGTGTGTGTCACTGTGTGTGTGTCTGTGTGTGTCACTGTGTGTGTGTGTGATCACTGTGTGTGTCACTGTGTGTCCACTGTGTGTGTGAGGACCCNGTGTGTGTCACTGTGTGTGTGTCTGTGTGTGTGTCNGTGTGTGNGTNACNGTGTGTGTAACCACNGTGTGTCTGTGTGTGNGNGTGTGTGTACTGTGTGTGTGTGTGTGTCTGTGTGTCTGTGTGTCACCTGTGTGTGTGTGTCACTCTGTGTGTGACTGTGTGTGTCACTGTGTGAGCGAGCAGTCTGTATCACTGTGTGTGTGTCACTGTGTGTGTGTGNGTGTGTGTGCCAGTGTGNGTGTGTGAACTGTGTNACTGTGTGTGTGTCTGTGTGTGTGTCACTGTGTGACCTGTGTGTGTCACNGTGTGTGTCACTGTGTGTGNATCACTGTGTGTGTCACTGTGTGTGTGTGTGTCACTGTGTGTGTGTCACTGTGTGTGTCACTGTGTGTGTCACTGTGTGTATGTGACCCAGGTAGNCCCCCCCCCCCCTGACCCTCCCATGTTGTCCCAGAACTGCGTCAGGCGCTGGCTGCGTGCCCGAGTCTCCGCAGCGCCGCACCGCGCCGCGACTCCTCGCGCTGACCTCCTGGCCGCCTCGCGCTGCACGTGGCGAGACACCGACACGCACAGCTGCGTGGGGGGAGACACGGGGAGACAGCCGACGGTGAGAGAGACACGGGGAGACACGCGGAGACACGGGGAGANGAGAGAGACACGGGGAGACACGGGGAGACACAGGGAGACACGGGGAGAGAGACACGGGGAGACACGCGGAGACAGGGGANGTGAGAGAGACACGGGGAGACACGGGGAGACAGGGGANGTGGAGGGAGACAGGGGANGGAGAGAGACACGGGGAAGTGAGAGAGACACGGGAGTGAGAGAGACACGAGGAGGTGAGAGAGACACGGGGAGACACGGGAGATGAGAGAGACACGGGGAGACAGAGGAGATGAGNGAGACACGGGGAGACACGCGGAGACAGCGGGGAGGTGAGAGAGACACGGGGAGAGAGACANGGAGGGAGACAGGGGAGACACGGGGAGACACGGGGAGACAGCGGGAGACACGGGGAGACAGCGGAGTGGTGAGAGAGACACGGGGAGACACGGGGAGACAGACGAGGGAGAGAGACACGGGGAGAGTGAGAGAGACACGGGAAACACCGACACGCACAGCTGCGTGGGGAATGAGACACGCGGAGACACGGGGAGACACGGGGAGACACAGGGAGGTGAGAGAGACACGGGGAGGTGAGAGAGACACGGGGAGGTGAGACACGGGGAGACACGCGGAGACACAGGGAGGTGAGAGAGACACGGGGAGGTGAGACCACGGGGAGACACGCGGAGACACGGGGAGGTGAGAGAGACACGGGGGAGACACCGACACGCACAGCTGCGTGGGGACAGACACGGGGAGGTGAGAGAGACACGGGGAGGTGTGTTGTGGTTGTGTGTTGTTTGTGTGTTGTGTGTTGTGGTTGTTGTTTGTGTGTTGTGGTTGTTTGTGTGTTGTTTGTTGTTGTCATGGTGTTGTGTGTTTTTGTGTGTTGTTGTTGTTTGTGTGTTGTTTGTGTGTTGTGTTGTGGTTGTTGTGTTTGTGTGTTGTTGTTGTTTGTGTGTTGTGGTTGCGTGTTGTGGTTGTTGTTGTTGTTGTGGTTGTAGNGTTGTGGTTGTTGTTGTGGTTGTTGTTGTTGTTGTTGTGNTTGTTGTTGTGGTTGTTGTTGTGGTTGTTGTGTGGTTGTTGTTGTGGTTGTGGCCGCACCATCTTGGCCGCAGCGATCTTCCATCGTCGCTCCTGGGCAAAGTCCTCAGCCATCCACTCCATCTCCTACGCACACAGACACACAGTGACACACACACACACACACACACACACACACAGTTACACACACACACACAGTNACACACGTACACACAGTGACACACACACACTGACACACAGTGACACACACACAGTGACACACACAGTGACAAGATCCCCGGTATAGCCTGAACAGACTGTAGGGGCAAGTGCTGTTAGCGAGCACCTATGAAGGCCGGAACGGTACACGAGAAGGTGGGTGGCCAGCACCACGCCCGACCGCCTTTGTCTCCCTAGTGGCGATGTTTACGCACCGCACCAGGTACTCATTTAAGGCTGAGTCGACCTAGGGGAGGCCCAGGACCGGTTCAGATAATCGTCACTGGTGTTAGCCGTGAGCGGGAATCGAACCCGGGTCGCCAGGTTCATAGCGCAGCGCGCTAACCGCTACACTACCGCTCCCACGCACACAGACACACACGTNCACACACAGACACACACACAGTGACACACACGTACACACACACGTACACACACACAGTACACACACACACAGTACACACACGTACACACACACANTGACACACACACACACGTACACACACACACAGACACACACGTACACACACACAGACACACACGTACACACACAGACACACACACAGTGACACACGTACACACACACACACACACACACGCACACACACACACAGACACACACGATGTTTACACACACACACAGACACACACACAGTGACACACGTACACACACAGTGACACTCACCTGCACAGGCAGTCCCACGCACGTGGAGGCTCGGCCACACGCACACACACGTNCACACACACAGACACACACCACTACACACACACACACACACACACACAGNCACACACACACAGAACACACACACACTACACACACACAGACACACACACACACACACACACGTACACACACAGACACACACGTACACACGCACACACACACGTACACACGTACACACACACACAGACACACACGTACAACACACACTCAGACACACACNCACACACACACAGACACACACACACACAGACACACACACACAGACACACACACAGACACACACACGTACACACGTACACACACACAGTGACACACACACGTACACACGTACACACACAGTGACACTCACCTGCACAGGCAGTCCCAGTGTGCGCGTGGACCCACACGCACACACACACACAGTGACACACACACGTACACACGTACACACACACACGCACACACACACACGACACACACACACACACACACACACAGTGACACACACACACACACACGCACAGTGACACACACAGACACACACAGTGACACACAGACACACACACACAGTGACACACAGATACACACACACGTACACACACAGACATACACACACACAGTGACACACACACACTCACCTGCAGCAGGCACCCACGCGTGGACGTGGCGGCTCGGCCACACGCACACACACACAACACACATACACACACACACACACAACACACAACACACACAGTNCACACACACACACACACACACACACACACACACACACGTACACACACACAGACACACAGTGACACAGACACACAGACACACACGTACACACGTACACACACACAGTGACACTCACCTGCAGCAGGCAGTCCCAGTGTGCGCGTGGACGTGGCGGCTCGGCCACACGCACACACACACACAGTGACACACACAGTGACACACACACACACGCACACACACACACAGTGACACACACATACACACACACGCACAGTGACACACACAGACACACACAGTGACACACAGACACACGTACACACAGTGACACACAGACACACACACACACACGTACACACACAGACATACACACACACAGCGACACACACACACTCACCTGCAGCAGGCAGTCCCAGTGTGCGCGTGGACGTGGCGGCTCGGCCACACGGGGCAGACGCTGCGGTGCCCACATCCCGGCCTTGCGCAGACTCCACACTCGCTCCATCACGCCCGCCTCCTACACAGAGAGACACACACACACAGTGACACACACAGTGACACACACACAGTGACACACACACACAGTGACACACACACTCGCTCCATCACGCCCGCCTCCTACACACAGTGACACACACACACAGTGACACACACAGTGACACACAGTGACACACAACAGTGACACACANAGTGNCACACACAGTGACACACACAGAGNCACACACACACAGTGACACACACACTCGCTCCATCACGCCCGCCTCCAACACACAGAGACAGTGACACACACAGTGACACACACAGTGACACACACAGTGACACACACACACAGTCACACACACACACAGTCACACACAGACACACACACAGTGACACACAGNCACACACACACACAGTCACACACACACACAGTGTCACACACACACACACAGTGACACACACACACACACAGTGTCACACACAGTGACACACACAGTCACACACACAGTGACACACACACACAGACACACACACNACACACACACACACNGCGNCAGTGACACACACACNCACNGACACACACACACACNCACACACACACNGNCACACACACACACACNTACACACAACACACACACACACAGACACACACACACACACGACACACACACAGTGATACACACACACACGCGCAGACACACGTCTTAATAGACTGTAGGGTCAAGTGCTGTTAGTAACATTGAGTAGCACCACCTATGTTGTACTCCCGTGTCTCCCGTGTCTCCCCGTGTCTCCCCCGTTTCCCCGTGTCTCCCCGTGTCTCCCCCGTCTCTCCCCCGTCTCCCCCCGTCTCCCGGTGTCTCCCCGTGTCTCCCCCGTCTCTCCCCCGTCTCCCCCCGTCTCCCGGTGTCTCCCGTGTCTCCCCCTCTCTCCCCCGTCTCCCCCCCCTCTCCCCCGTCTCCCGTGTCTCACCGTGTCTCCCCCGTCTCCCCGTGTCTCACCGTGTCTCCCCGTCTCCTCGTGTCTCCCCGTGTCTCCCATCTCCCGCGTCTCCCCGCGTCTCCCGCGTCTCACCGCGTCTCCCCGTGTCTCCCCAGTGTCTCCCCGCGCCTCCCGCGTCTCCCCGTNCCCCCATCTCTGCCCGTGTCTCCCGTGTCTCCCACATCTCTCCGTGTCCCCCGTGTCCCCCGTGTCTCCCGCGTCTCCCCGCGTCTCCCCGTGTCTCCGTGTCTCGCCGTCTCTGCCCGTGTCTCCCCACATCTCTCCGTGTCCCCCCGTGTCTCCCCGTGTCTCCCCGCGTCTCCGCACCATCTGCGCCTGTCTTGCAGGGTCATCCTCCATCTTCACTTCCTCATCCCCGGACAGCCGAGGAGGTGGCGGCACCGTCACCGGGTCACCGGCGTTGTCACCGGCGTTGTCACCGGCGTTGTCACCGGCGTTGTCACCGGCGTTGTCACCGGCGTTGTCACCGGCAACGGCGGTCGTGGTGGTGCCGGTAGCAGTGGAGCCGTCAGCTGAGTAGCAGCGGCGTTAGCGGCGTGGAGGAGGAGGAGCGATCGGGAGGGGGCGGCAAGATGGACGCCACGGCCGCCGCTGCAGGAAGTGCGGGTGGGGCGGTGGGGTCAGAGGTCATGGGAGACNGGGGGGGGGTGTGGTGGGGGAGTGGTGGGGGGGTAGTGGGGAGGGGGGGGCGGTAGTGGGGGANGGGGGGTCATGGGTTATTGCATCGTGGTGATCATCGTCCTGACAACAGCCGTCATCACCATCATCACCATCATCACCGCCAACACCATCATCACCATCATCACCATCATCACCGCCAACCCATCATCACCGCCAANACCACCATCATCACCATCATCACCATCATCACCATCATCACCCCAACACCACCATCACCATCATCACCATCATCACCATCGTCACCATCGTCACCACCCACCACCGTCATCACTCANCACCATCATCACCNCCATCATCACCATCATCACCATCANCACCGCCAACCCACCATCATCACCATCATCACCATCANCACCATCACCACCGTCTCACCGTCACCATCATCACCGCCAACACCACCATCATCACCATCATCACCATCATCACCATCATCACCATCATCACCGCCAANACCACCATCATCACCATCATCACCATCATCACCATCATCACCGCCAACACCACCATCATCACCATCATCACCGCCAACACCACCATCATCACCATCATCACCATCGTCACCATCGTCACCATCGTCACCACCGTCATCACCGTCATCACCATCATCACCATCATCACCGCCAACACCACCATCATCACCATCATCACCATCATCACCATCATCATCCACCATCAGTCACCATCNTCACCATCATCACCATCCACCATCGTCATCATCNTCACCATCGTCACCATCGTCACCACCCATCATCANCACCCATCACCGTCATCACCATCATCACCATCATCACCGCCAACNCCACCATCATCACCATCNTCACCATCTCACCATCNTCACCATCGTCACCATCGTCACCATCATCTCACCATCACCACCATCATCACCANCATCACCACTCACCGCACCATCATCACCATCTCACCATCATCACCTCACCGNCATCANCACCATCTCACCATCTCACCATCACACCACCATCACCGCCATCGCCAACACCACCACCATCACCACCACACAACNACA
The DNA here is from genome assembly GCA_018977245.1 of Lethenteron camtschaticum. Classification (NCBI taxonomy): domain Eukaryota; kingdom Metazoa; phylum Chordata; class Hyperoartia; order Petromyzontiformes; family Petromyzontidae; genus Lethenteron; species Lethenteron camtschaticum. Next base: position 25,643 of record WFAB01002131.1, read on the forward strand.
ACCGCCACGCCACAAGTCGGCGGTGACGTCACCACGACCTTGTGCAGGCCAAGTCACCTTAGGCCACGTGAAGTGTCGAACGCCCGCTGGCAGAGGTACGGGGCAGACCNACAGGTGCCACTCACTGACCGAGATTNACGGCTGATGCACCACCTGTGCCCCCCCAACTTCTGTCTTTAGCCACCCGGCGCTCCGCNCTTGTTGACGTCGCTCTCCCTCCNTTGTTTTGGAGGGCACCCTCCAAGCCCAGTAGGCCTTCACGACTCCTCCACAGAGGCCCACTTGACACCGCTGGTACCGGTCAGGCAAGTCCATCAGCTCCAGNCCTCCTGTACCACATCATCCATCTCTTCTCTAGCCGTCCGCGCCCGTTTAGCCCCTCTGACGGCCGGCTACAAAAGTTTAGGCGCGGTTGGGATGCTGGGCACATGCCAGCCAAAGCANCTTGCCTGTCAGCCAGGTCTCGGGANGTCTACCGTGTACCAAGCAGATTGCAGCTATGAGCCACAGTCNTGAAGCCCATNTCCCTCGCAGAGGGTGGGGACGATGCCAACCCAGCCGCAAGTGATGATGAAATTCTCGCTTGTAACTTTCATCAGCTGAGACCAGGCCACTGTGGGTTTGAATGGGGTCCTGGGTGTACAGCACCACCGGAGTGGAAGAATGGCAGGCATCTTACAGATGACAAGCCGATGGTCAGTGGGCAGATCAGCTCCACGGTAGGTCCTGGTGTCAAGGACATGGGCTCGCATCCGCTGTTCCGTCACTATGTAGTCCAGCAGATGTTCTTGCTTGGACCCGGCATGCATCCATGATGTTGTGTGGATGTGCCGATGCCGAAGAGCGTGTTGGTAATTACAAGCCCATGGGCTGCACAAAAATCTAGCAGCCTCCTACCGTTGTTATTGAGCTGATCTGGCCCATGCCTTCCAATCACTCCAGACCAGGTGCCAGCATAATGACCAACTCGGGCATTGAAGTCACTCAACAAGATGACTCTATCCGAGGGGCCACTTTAGCCAGCACCTGTGACAGGTCATAGAAGCATCTGACTCATCGGCTTGCCTGCATCCCTCCACGATGTTCGTGGGGGCATAAGTAACCACGACCACCACTCCTCGCCTCGGTTGATNGGAAGGCGAGCCCAAAGTAGCCTGGGGCTTACAGCTTCCCACACCTCACCGCCACGCTCCCACCCCCCTTCATTCCATGTTGTTTGGCAGTCTCCTGCCCGAGTGAAGACTGTCCACCCCTCATGGTGGCAGGAGCCAAAGCCTCCACCAGACCTCCTGAATGCCACAGAGATCCAGCGGTACCTCCAGCTCCCGACAGAGAGTGGCAGCCTCTCCTCCGCAGTGAGCGTTCCAACACCACGTGGCCACTCGCACCACCACCATCACCAAGATCACCACCACTGTCACCACCATCACACCACCATCATCATCACAACTACCCCATCATGACCACCTCCACCACCCCCACCACCACNCACCACCGCCATCACTGCATGACATCACCACCATCACCGCCATCACCGCCATCACTACCACCACTGTCACCACCACCACCACCATCACCACCGCCACCACCACCGTTACCACCACCACCGTCACCACCACCATTCGCCACCACCACCGNCACCACCACCGTCANCACCACCACCGTCACCACCACCACCGTCACCACCACCACCGTCACCACCACCACCGTCACCACCACCACCGCACCACCACCGTCACCACCACCGCCACCACCGTCACCACCACCACCACCACCACCGTTACCACCACCACCACCGCCACCACCACAGTCACCACCACAGTCACCACCACANTCACCACCACAGTCACCACCACANTCACCACCACAGTCACCACCACCGCCACCACCACCACCGCCACTCACGTTGGCTGCTCCGGGAGATGTGGTCGTCACGGCGACCACTGACGCCGTTGCCACGGGAGACGGCAGCTGGGGCGACGCCGATGACGTCACCGGCGACGACGCCATCGCCACCGCTGATGACAGCGACGCTGATGATGGTGCTGGTGGTGGTGGTAGTGCTGATGGTGGTGGTGCTGCTGATGGTGGTGGTGGTAGTGCTGCTGATGATGGTGGTGGTGCTGCTGATGATGCTGGTGGTGGTGGTGCTGATGATGTTGGTGGTGGTGGTGGCGGTGCTGATGGTGTTGCTGATGATGATGGTGCTGCTGATGATGATGGTGGTGGTGGTGCTGATGATGATGGTGGTGCTGATGATGATGCTGGTATGGTGGTGCTGATGATGATGCTGATGCTGTGCTGCTGCTGATGATGATGCTGGTGGCGCTGCTGCTGATGATGGTGGTGCTGATGGTGGTGCTGCTGATGATGATGATGATGAGAGAGCAGTTGTGGGAGTGGTGCTTTGGGAGATCCTCAGCAGCACCGCACCCTCCTGCTACAAGGGTGGGGTCGGGGGGGTGAGGGGGGGGTCGGGGGGGTGGAGGGGGGGTGAGGGGTGGGGTCGGGGGGGTGAGCGGGGCAGAGGTCACACCGAGGTCACATCCGGCCATCACGGTTGGCTACGTACGGACCCACAGAGACACCCAGAGACCCAGACCCACAGAGACCCACAGAGATACCNANACCCACAGAGACCCACAGAGACCACAGACACCCGAGTAACAGAGCCACAGAGACCCACAGAGACCCACAGAGACACACACGAGACACCCAGACCCACAGAGACCCACAGAGACCCACAGAGACCCATAGAGACCCACAGAGACCCCCAGACCCACAGAGACCCACAGAAACCCAGACCCACAGAGACCCACAGAGACCCAGACCCACAGAGACTCACAGAGACCCATAGAGACCCAGACCCACAGAGACCCACAGAGACCCAACCCAGAGAGACCCACAGAGACCCACAGAGACACACAGAGACCCACAGAGACCCAGACCCATAGAGACCCACAGAGACACAGACCCACAGAGACCACAGAGACCCAGACCCACAGAGACCCACAGAGACCCACAGAGACACACACAGACCCACAGAGACCACAGAGACCCACAGAGACCCATAGAGACCCACAGAGACCCCCAGACCCACAGAGACCCACAGAAACCCATAGAGACCCNTAGAGACCACACAGAGACCCACAGAGACCCACAGAGACCCATAGACCCATAGAGACCCACACAGACCCACAGAGACCCACAGAGACTCCAGACCCACAGAGACCCACAGAGACCCAGAGACCCATAGAGACCCACACCCAGACCCACAGAGACCCACAGAGACCCACAGAGACCCATAGAGACCCACAGAGACACACAGACACCCAGACCCACAGAGACCCACAGAGACCCATAGAGACCCACAGAGACCCCCAGACCCACAGAGACCCACAGAAACCCATAGAGACCCAGAGACCCACAGAGACCCACAGAGACCCACAGAGACCCAGAGACCCATAGAGACACCCAGACCCAGAGACCCATAGAGACACCCAGACCCACTAGAGACCCAGAGACACCCAGACCCAAAGACACCCAGACCCATAGAGACCCAGAGACACCCAGACCCATAGATACCCATACAGACACCCAGACCCATAGAGACCCACAGAGACCCACAGAGACCCAGACCCATAGAGACCCACAGAGACCCAGACCCAGAGACCCACAGAGACCCACAGAGACAGACCCATAGAGACCCATACAGACACCCAGACCCATAGAGACCCACAGAGACCCACAGAGACACCCAGACCCATAGAGACCCACAGAGACACCCAGACCCATAGAGACCCATAGAGACCCATAGAGACACCAAGACCCATAGAGACCCACAGACACTCAGACCCACAGAAACCCACAGATACCCAGACCCACAGACACCCACAGACACACCAGATCCATAGAGACCCACAGACACCCAGAGACCCACAGACACCCAGACCCACACAGAAACCCACAGACACCCAGACCCACACAGACACCCACAGACACCCACAGACACCCAGACACAGACCCACAGACACCNACAGACACCAGACCACACAGACACCCAGACACCCACAGAGACCCACAGACACCCACAGACACCCAGACCCACAGAAACCCACAGACATCCAGACCCACAGAAACCCACAGACACCCAGACCCACACAGACACCCACATAGACCCACAGACACCCATAGACCCACAGAGACCCACAGAAACCCAGACCCACAGAAATCCACAAGACACCCAGACCCACACAGACACCCACAGACACCCACAGACACCCAGACCCACAGAAACCCACAGAAACCCATAGAAACCCACAGAGACCCACACAGACCCACAGAAAACCACCCCTCCCATTGACACCCTCTCCCCTCCCTCTCCGCTCTCCTCCCCCTCTCTCCCTCTCACCGTTGAGCCGTGCGCGGTGACCCCGGCGGAGGTCACCCCGGCGGAGGTCCCCACGGCGGAGGTCCCCACGGCGGAGGTCACCCCGGTGGTGACGACCCGGGCGGTGACATTCACCCCGGTGGAGGTCACCCTGGTGCCGACCCGGTGACGACACCGGCAGAGGTCAACCCGGTGGAGGTCCCCACAGCGGAGGTCCCCACAGCAGAGGTCACCCCGGTGGAGGTCACCCCGGTGGAGGTCACCCCGGCGGAGGTCGCCCCGGTGACAACACCGGCGGTCGCCACGGTGACCGAGTGGGGGGCAGAGTAGCTGTGTCCGGGGCTGCAAGGAATTGTGGGGGGGTGGTGGTGGTGGTGGTGTGGTGGGGGTGGTGGTGTGGGTGGCAGTTTGGGTGGTGGTGGGGGTGGCGGTGGGGTGGTGGTGGTTTGGGTGGCGGTTTGGGTGGCAGTTTGGGTGGTGGCGGTGGTGGCGGTGGTGGCGGTGGTGGCGGTGGTGGCGGTGGTGGCGGTGCTGGGGTGGTGGTTGATGCTGCTGCTGTCAGGAGCAAGGAGGGAGCAGCCGGGGGATCAACCCTGANGGGGGGGGGAGGGGAGGGGGGGGCAGTGACCGCAGAGAGGGGGAGGAGGGGGCATTAGAGGGGCAGTGAGAGGGGGGAGGGGGGGGCATTGAGGGGGGGAGGGGGAGGGGGGAGGGGGGGCATTGAGGGGGAAGGGAGGGGGGGCAGGAGGGGGCATTCAGAGGGGAGGGGGGGAGNGGGGGGGCATTGAAGTCGCCCGCCGCCGACACAAACACCCACGATGCTGATGATGTCAACATGCACATGCATGTAGCTACGGCAACACGCTACGCACACGCCACACGCGCACACACCACGCACGCGTGTGTTGTACACNTGTGTGTGTGTGTGTGTGGGGAGACTTAGCCATGCACGCGAAGTGGGTGGGGTGGGTGGGTGGGGTGGGTGGGTGGGGTGAGTGGGTGGGTGGTGTGGCATGCACCGGTAAACACGCACACCGCACTCACTCACCCACCCATNCACCCACTCACCCACCCACCCACCCACTCACTCACCACCCATCCATCCACCCATCCACCCACTCACTCACCCACTCGCCCACTCACTCACCCACCCACCACCCACTCACCCATTCACTCGCCCACCCATTCACTCGTCCACTCACCCACCCATTCACTCACCCACCCACCCACCCACTCACCCACCCACTCACTCACCCGTTCACCCATTCACTCGCCCACCCACCCATTCACCCATTCACTCACCCGCCGCCCCCCACCCATTCACTCACCCACCCACCCATTCACTCACCCACCCACCCATTCACTCACCCACCCACCCATTCACCCACCCACCCACCCACTCACTCACCGCTCGCCCATTCACTCGCCCACCCACCCGCCCGCTCACCCACTCGCCCACTCACCAACTCACCCAGTCGCTCACCCACCCACCCACCCACTCACTCACTCACTCACCACCCACTCACCCACTCACTCACCCACCCACTCACTCGCCCACCCATTCACTCACTCACCCACCCGCCCACTCACTCGCCAGCCCACCCACTCACTCACCCACCCACCCACCCACTCACTCACTCACCCACCCACTCACCTCACTCGCCCAGTCACCCACCCACCCGCTCACTCACCCAACCACCCACTCACCACCCACTGATTCACTCACTCGCGCACCCGCCCACTCACCCANCCGCTCACTCACTCACCCACTCACTCACTCATCACCACCCATTCACTCACCCACCCACCCACCCACTCAACTCACCCACCCGCCCACTCACTCGCCCGCCCACCCACTCACTCACCCACCCACTCACTCACCACTCACCCACCCACCCACCCACTCACCCACTCACCCACCCACTCACTCACCACCCACCCACTCACCCACCCACCCACTCACTCACCACCCACTCACCACCCACTCACCCACTCACTCGCCCACCCACGCACTCACCCACTCACTCACTCGCCCACCCACGCACTCACTCACCCACTCGCCCACCCACCCACTCACCACCCACTCACCACCCACCCACCCACTCACCACCCACTCACCACCCACCCACTCACTCACTCACTCACCCATTCATTAACCCACTCACTCACCCACTCGCCCACCCACTCACCCACCCACTCGCCCAGCCACCCACCCACTCACCCACCCACTCACTCACCCACCCACTCACTCGCCCACCCACTCACCCACTCGCCCACCCACTCGCCCAGCCACCCACCCACTCACCCACTCGTCCACCCACTCACTCACCCACCCACTCACTCGCCCACCCACGCACTCACACGGCTGTGTGCACGCATGCTGTTAAGGAGGCTCAGATGTTGGTAAACATTCCGTGCCGACCTCCCTCAACTCTAACCCGCACTCCCCACACCTAAACGTGCACACACGCGCCTAGCTAACACACACGCACACACACGCACATGTACACACACACACGTACACACACACACGTACACACACACACATGTACACACACACACATGTACACACACACACAGCTCACACACATACAGCTAGCACACACACGCACACACACGCACATGTACACACGCACATGTACACACACACGCACATGTAGCACACACACACACACAGCTCACACACACGCACACACACGCACATGTATGCACACACACACAGCTCACACACACACAGCTAGCACACATGCACACACACACACATGTACGCACACACACACACACAGCTAACACACACAGCTAACATACACACACACACGCACACACACACGTATGCACACACACACAGCTAACACACGCACACATCTACACACACAAACACACGCACACGTATGCACACACACGCACACATCTACACACACACGGATAACACACGAACACATACACACGCACACAACACATGCACACGTATACACACACATATATACATACACAGATAACAGACACACATAGACACACAACAACAAGCTACAGTCTCAGCAGCAGCGCCTCCAACTCCTCCTCTGAATGAGCGGCTATTACCAAATCATCGGCATACATAACGTGGTTGACCAATAGGGAGCCATCCCTTGACTGCACGCGGGCATCGATCAGCCTCCCATTGTATCTGTACCAGATGGAAATTCCTCCGGTACAGCTATTGAAGGCTTCACGAACTACGTGGTCAAAATAGATGTTAAATAATGTGGGAGCCAGAGGACATCCCTGCGCACCCCAAATTGAACAGGGAATGGCTCCGACTCCCGGCCACGTAGTTTTACGTAACTACGACCACCACTCCTGCCTCTGGTTGATATCGAGCCCAGAGAGCCTGGGGCTTACAGCCCCACACCTCACCGCCAGCTCCCACGCCCCCTCATTCTTTCAGAGGCCACTCCCTGGTCAGTCGAGTAGAGATGTACCTCATGGTGGCAGGAGCCAGAGCCGGTCCACCGGACCTCCTGAACGCCACAGAGATCCAGGCGGTACCGGTCCAGCTCCCGACAGAGGAGTGGCAGCCTCTCCTCCGCAGTGAGCGTTCGAACATTCCACGTGGCCACACGAAGTGGCTTTTCGTTGTTTCTGGAGGAGCCCGAGGGTGAAGATTCAGTCTCCTGGCTCCGCCAAATGGGGTTTGGCCAGGAGACGTCATAGACGCCTGTCCCCGGGCCTCCGGCACAAGCTTATTATTTATTTATCGTGGTTTGTGGTAATTAATTGAAGGGTTACCAGCCCTTCGTACCTGTCCAAACACAAACACATATATACAACAGCTAACACACAACTAACACACACACACACGCTAACACAACACACGGTACACGTACAGCACAATTGACAACGCACAAACGGCCATCTGTCGATATTTGTGTGTGTAGATGTGTGTGTGTAGATGTGTGTGTGTAGATGTGTGTGTGTACATGTGTGTGATGTGTGTGTGTACATGTGTGTGTGTAGATGTGTGTGTGTAGATGTGCGTTTGTGCAGATGTGTCTGTCTGCGTGTCTCCCCGTGTCTGTGACTCCCCGTGTCTCCCTCCGCGTATCTCTCAGTGTCTCCCCATGTCTGTGTCTCCGCGTGTCTCTCCGTGTCCCCGTGTCTCCCGCGTGTCTCCCCGCGTGTCTCCCCATGTGCGTGTCTCCCCCGTGCGTGTCTCCCCCGTGTGTCTCCCCCCGTGTCTCTCCCCGTGTCTCCCCCGTGTCTCCCCCGTGTCTCCCCCCGTGTCTCTCCCCCCGTGTCTCTCCCCCCGTGTCTCCCCCGTGTCTCTCCCCCGTGTCCCCCCCGTGTCTCCCCCGTGTCTCCCCGTGTCTCCCCCGTGTCTCTCCCCCGTGTCTCTCCCCCCGTGTCTCCACGTGTGTCTCCCCTGTGTGTCTCCCCCGTGTGTCTCCCCCCGTGTCTCTCCCCGCGTACCAGAAGCTTGCTGCTGTTGTCTGAACGGATCCATTTCTGGGCCCAGAACTGGAGACACAGCCTGAGACACGGGAAGACACGGTGAGATGGGGAGACACGGGGAGACACGGTGAGATGGGGGAGACACGGGGAGAGATGGGGGAGACATGGGGAGACACGGTGAGATGGGGAGACATGGGGAGACACGGTGAGATGGGGAGACACGGGGAGACACAGATGGGGAGACACGGTGAGATGGGAGACACGGGGGAGGGAGGAGACACGGGGGGAAAGACACGGGGGGGAGGGGAGACACGGGTGGGGAGGGGGGAGACACGGGGGAGAGACACACGGGGGGAGACACGNGGGGGGGGACACGGGGGGGGAGACACGGGGGGGGAGAGACACAGGGAAGAGACACAGGGGAGAGACACGGGAGGGAGAGACACGGGAGGGAGAGACACGGGGAGAGAGAGACACGGGGGGGAGACACGGGAGGGAGAGACACGGGAGGGAGAGACACGGGAGGGAGAGACACGGGAGGAGAGACACGGGAGGGAGAGACACGGGAGGGAGAGACACGGGGAGAGAGACACNGGGGGGAGACACAGGGGGGAGACACGGGGGGAAGGGGGGGAGAGACATGGGTGGGGGGTGGGACACGGGGGAGGGGAGAGACAGGGGGGAAGACACNGGGGGGGGGAGGAGACACGGGGGGGTGGTAGGGGGGGGGGGTCTCTCACCTGGTGCAGGTGCTGAGAGAAAGCGGCCGAGACGCTGGCAGGCAGCTGGTGGCGATGGCGATGGGGGTGCCGGGGGTGCCGTCACGAGCCGTCACCACCTTCACCTGGGCAGGGGTCAACACTCACTCACTCACCACCCACTCACTCACTCACCACTCACTCACCCTCACCACTCACTCACCACCACCACTCANCCCCCCCCAAATTAAACCTCACCACTCACCCCCCCCACTCATCCTCACCCACCACCACTCACCCCCCCACTCACCCACCCCCCCCACTCACCTTCACCACTCACCCTCCCCCCCTCCCTCACCTCGTCGTTAATCACTCGGCACCTCGACTCGTCCACCAGGACTCAGACACCACCACCTCCACCACCTCCACCTCCACCACCTCCACTCCCCCCCCCTCCTNCCCCCCGCACCACCACTCGCTCACCGCTCGCTCACCACACTCACCCACCCCCCCCACTCACCCCCACTCACCTTCACCACTCACCCTCCCCCCTCCCTCACCTCGTCGTTAATCACTCGCACCTCGACTCGTCCACCAGGACACCTCCACCACCACCACCTCCACCAGCCGGCTGCTGCTTCTCCACCACCACCACCACCGCACCACCGCCACCACCACCACCACCACCGCCCCCCTCCCCCCCCCGCACCACCACTCGCTCACCGCTCGCTCGCTCACCACACTCACCCACCCCCCACCAACACTCACCCCACTCACCTTCACCACTCACCCCCTCCCCCCCTCCCTCACCTCGTCGTTAATCACTCGGCACCTCGACTCGTCCACCAGGACACCACCACCACCACCTCCACCAGCCGCTGCTGCTTCTCCACCACCACCACCACCGCACCACCACCACCACCGCCACCGCCACCGCTCTCCAACTCGTTCTGCTGCAGCGTAGCGACGGCCGAGTGTCCGGGCCTCCGACAGAAGGCGGGAAGTCCACCATGTTGCCGCCCCCTTGAGGAAGAGCGCCTCCAGCAGCAGGCGGCGGTGTCGCCCTCGGAGTCCTTCCAGCTGCGCACGCCGAACCTCCGCCACGCTGCAGCGCAGACGCAGCAGCTGCTGCTGCTGCTGCTGCTGCTGCTGCCCCTTGCCGCTGCCCACAGACTGGGCCGCAGCCTGAGCGGCCTGAGCGGCGGCCTGGGCTGCCCCGCGGGTTGAGTTGGTGGTGGAGCGGCGGGGGAGAGGCCCAGGGCCTGTGGGAGGATGGGGGGCGAGAGGGGGTGAGGGGATGGAGAGGATGCTTGTGTGGGTGTGTGTGTGTGTGTGCGAGTGTGTGTGTACGTGTGTGCACATGTGTGGGTGCGAGCGTGTGCGCGTGTGTACGTGTGCGCATGTGCGCGTGTGTGCACGTGTGTGGGTGCGTGGGTGTGTGCGTGTATGTGTGCATGCGTGCGCGTGCGTGCGAGTGTGCGTGTGAGTGTGCATGCGTGTGAGTGTGCATGCGTGTGTGCATGCGTGCGAGTGTGCATGCGTGCGAGTGTGCGTATGTGCATGCGTGTGCGTGTGTGCATGCGTGTGCGTATGTGCATGCGTGCGAGTGTGCGCGTGTAGCACCCACCTGCGACACCGCCTGTTGCTGCTGCTGCAGCTGCAGCAGGGCACCACCACCGCCACCACCACCACCGCCACCACCACCGACATGCTGCGGTAGCAGCTGCCCCCGAATCAGGCTGCTGAGCTGCGGCGAGACGCCAGCGATACTAACGCTGCCGCTAGCGCCGCCGCTAGCGCCGCCGCTAGCGCCGGGCCCCAAGTGGTGCACCGTCCCTCCGGGAGAGCGGCGGGCAAACGGCGCTCACGCGGCGCTCCCGGCAAACTCCCGGCAGCGGCTAGCGACGCCCACCGGGAGAAGCGCTTCCCGCGACGATCCCAGCGGCGCTTCCGATGCTTCCGATGCTCCCAGCGGCACTTCCGAGAACCGGAGCCGTCGCTTCTTGCTAGCGTGAGGTGCTTGGCATGCAGCTGCTGCTGTTGCTGCTGCTGCTGCTGCTGCTGCAGCTGCTGCTGCTGAACGCCGGGGCTAACGGCGGTGGTGGCGGTGGTGGTGGTGGAAGGGGTCGGGTTGGGTGGTGCTGCTGCGATGAAGCTGCAACGTGGTGGTGGTGGTGGTGGTGGCGGCCGTGGTGGCGGATGACGGCCTCTGGAGGCTGACCGGAGCAGCGGAGAGCTGTGGGGGTACGGAGCATGGCTGTCACGGTTACTGTCGCTGTAGCGCCGCGAAACTTTGTCATCATTGTCGTCGTCATCGTCGTCATCGTCGTCATCATTGTCGTCATCATCGTCGTCATCAGTCATCATCACCATCATCATCATCGTCATCGTCGTCATCGTCGTCATCGTCGTCATCGTCATCATCGTCATCATCACCATCACCATCATCAACACCATCACCATTGTCATCATCATCACCATCACCATCATCACAATCATCATCACCATCATCATCACCATAATCATCATCACCATAATCATCATCATCATCAGCATCACCATCGTCACCAAGGTAAAAAGATCATGCCGCTCGACTGATTCGGAGTAAGACCTCTGCTGTCAAACCGGCTCTGGGTTCAACACGCAAAAAGACAAAGATCCCCGTGTAGCCTTAACAGACTGTAGGGGCAAGTGCTGTTAGGAGCACCTAGAAGCTGCGGCACACGAGGACCAGCACCACGCCCGGCCGCCTTTGTCTCCCAGTGGCGATGTTCGCACCAGCTACTCATTTGAGGCCGAGTCGACCTAGGGGAGGCCCGGTTCAGATAATCGTCACCGGTGTTGGCCGTGAGCGGGAATCGAACCCGGGAGAGAGACCCACCAGAGACACACACAGAGGCACACAGAGACCAGACACACACATAGAGNCACACACAGACACAGAAACACACACGGAGAGAGACACACAGAGACACACAGAGAGAGACACACACAGAGACACACAGAGACACACACAGAGACACACAGAGAGAGACACACAGAGACACACAGAGAGAGACACACAGAGACACACAGAGACACAGAGGAGACCAGACACCAGAGACACACACAGAGGCACACAGAGACACACAGAGACACACAGAGACACACAGAGAGACACAGACACACGAAGACACACACAGAGACAACAACAACCGCCATTCGCCACTAAGTGGCGGTGACGTCACCACGACGCTTGTGCCAGGCCAAGTGCACCTCGAGGCTACCACGTGAAGTGTCGAACGCCCGCTGGCAGGAGGTCACGGGCAGACCCAGCAGGTGCCACGGGTCGACTGACCGAGATGACCGAGATGACTGGCTGATGCACCACCTGTGCCCCCTACTGTGCCAACTTGCTGTGCTTTAGCCACCGCGCAAATGCCCATTGGCCTCTCCCCTCATGGCGTCTGTGACCACCACAGCGGCTAAACGGGGGCTCTGGACGGGTGCGAGGGCTGGTAACCCCTCCACTTTCAATTAATGACCACGAGACTACGATATAAACATGTAACAAATAAGCTTGTGCCGGAGGCCCCGGGGGACAGGCTTCTATGACGCACGCACACACTCACTCACACACGCACACACACACACACTCACTCACACACACACTCACACACACACTCACGCACACACACACTCGCACACACACTCGCACACACACACATACACACACGCACACACTCACGCACACACACACACACACTCACACACACACCCGCACACACGCACACTCGCACACACACTCACTCACACACACCTCACGCACACACTCACGCACACACTCGCACACTGCACGCACCAGTACACACACACGCACACCTCAGACACACTCACGCACACANTCACTGCACACACACACGCACACGCACACACGCACACACCTGTACACACACACACTCACGCACACCTGCACACACTCACGCACACACACTCACTCACACACACCTNACGCACACACACACGCACGCACACCTCACGCACACACACACGCACACACCTCACACACACATACACACTCTCCACTCACGACACGCACTCACACACACACTCACTCANACACACCTCACGCACACTCACAACATCACACTCTCACACACACGCACACACACTCTCACACTCACGCACACACACACACGCACACACTCACGCACACACTACTCACACACTCATACACACACTNACACACACTCACTCACACACAACACACACGCACACACGTAACAGCCCTCCCGTAGCGCCATCTCCGTGCGACGTTGCAGCCGTACCTGTATGAACGACTGCGGCACCTGTTTGAACCTTTGGTGCGCAAACGGTGCCGCACTTGCTGCTGCTGCTGCTGCTGCTGCTGCTGCTGCGGTTGTATAAGAACTTGCTGCTGCTGCTGCTGCAACATAAACTGCTGCTGCTGCAGCAGCACCTGCTGTTGCATGAGCTGCTTGTGCTGTACCAACTGATGCTGGTGCCCTGCTGCGCCACCTGCTTCAATATCTTCTGCGGAAGCTGCTGCTGCGCTGCTGGGCTACGTGTTGCAGTACCACCTTCTGCTGCTGCTGCGTCACTACCTGCTGCTGCTGCAGGCCCGGCTTCAACACCGCATGCGGCGACAGCAGCTGCTGCTGCTGCTGCTGCTGCATCAGTTTCTGAAGGGCGGCTTGGCGAGTTGTTGCGGCCCCACAACATACTGCTGCACCGTGAAGCTGGTAGGTTGCTGTGGCCGTTGCTGCAGCAGTTGGGGCTGCTGCTGCGGCTGCTGCTGCTGGAGACTTGCGGCTGTCTGCTGCTGTAGCTGCTGCTGCAGTTGTTGCTGCAGCTGCTGCTGTTGCAGCTGCTGTTGCAACAGCTGCGCGGGCTGCGCTACCGNCTGCTGCGGCTGCTGCTGCTGCTGCTGCTGTTGTGCCCCGCTTGTGTTAGTTCCTTGCTCATGATGGCCTGCTGCTGCTGTTTCACCAGCTGTTGTTTGCTGCTGCTGCTGCCTAGCTTGCGGCTGTAGCAGCAGTTGCTGTGGCTGTTGTATTGCTTAACCTGCTGCAGCTGCTGCTGTTGCTTTGGCTGCTGTTGCAGCGGTGCCTGCTGCTGTATTTCCTTCCCCTGCTGCTGTTGAACTTGCTGCTGCTGTTGCTGCTGCTGTGCTGCAGCTGCTTCACCTGCTGCTGCTTAACTTCCTGCTGTTGCTGCTGTGCCTGCTGTCCTCTTGCAGCTGCTGCTGTTGCTGCTTGACCTGCAGTCGCTGCTGCTGCTGCTGCTGTTGCTCCTGTAACTGCTGCTGTATCTGTTGCTGCTGCAACTGCTGTTGCTGCTGCTGCTGCTGTATAAGTTGCAGCTGCAGCTGCTGTTGCTGTAACTGCTGTGGCTGTCCAATCAGTTGCTGCTGCTGCTGCTGTTGTTGTTCTATNTGCTGCTGCTGCTGTTGTTGTTGTTGTTGCTGCTGTTGCTGTTGTTGTTGCTGTTGTTCACCGTTCTCTTCCTCCTCCACTTCCTCGTCCCCTTCTCGTCTGCGGCCGGAGCGACGTTGTCACCCCCTCCGCCGCGCTCATCGTAGCCCTGCACCTCAGAGTAAAGTTGCACGCGTTAGGTACGTAGCCCTGTGAGCCATTCGGCTCTTGAATCGGGTGCAACCGCAACAAACAAAAACAAAGACTCAACACTACCATAGACTCAACACTGCCCATAGACTCAGCACTGCCCATAGACTCAACACTGCCCATAGACTCAACACTGCCCATAGACTCAACACTGCCATAGACTCAACACTACCCATAGACTAACACTGCCATAGACTCAGCACTGCCCCATAGACTCAACACTACCATAGACTCAACACTACCCATAGACTCAACA
This sequence comes from Lethenteron camtschaticum, assembly GCA_018977245.1. Taxonomy (NCBI): domain Eukaryota; kingdom Metazoa; phylum Chordata; class Hyperoartia; order Petromyzontiformes; family Petromyzontidae; genus Lethenteron; species Lethenteron camtschaticum. Next base: position 41,042 of record WFAB01002131.1, read on the forward strand.
CTGCCCATAGACTCAACACTACCATAGACTGAACACTGGCCACAGACTCAACACTGCCCACAGACTCAACACTGCCATAGACTCAACANTAGACTCAACACTCCCATAGACTCAACACTACCATAGACTAACACTGCCCATAGACTCAACACTGCCCAGACTCAACACTGCCCATAGACTCAACACTNCCCATAGACTCAACACTGCCCCATAGACTCAACACTGCCCATAGACTAACACTGCCACAGACTCAACACTGCCCATAGACTCAACACTGCCCATAGACTCAACACTGCCCATAGACTCAACACTACCCATAGACTCAACACTCCATAGACTCAACACTGCCCATAGACTCAACACTGCCCATATACTCAACACTGCCCATAGACTCAACACTGCCCATATACTCAACACTACCCATAGACTCAACACTACCTAGACTCAACACTACCCACAGACTCAACACTGCCCACAGACTCAACACTGNCCATAGACTCAACACTGCCATAGACTCAACACTACCCATAGACTCAACACTGCCCCATAGACTCACACTGCCATAGACTCAACACTGCCCATAGACTCAACACTACCCATAGACTCACACTACCCATAGACTCAACACTACCCATAGACTCAACACTGACCATAGACTCAACACTGCCCATAGACTCAACACTGCCCATAGACTCAACACTACCACAGACTAACACTGTCCATAGACTCAACACTGCCCATAGACTCAACACTGCCCATAGACTCAACACTANCCACAGACTCAACACTGTCCATAGACTCAACAATGCCCATAGACTCAACACTACCCACAGACTCAACACTCCATAGACTCAACACTGCCCATAGACTCAACACTACACAGACTCAACACTGCCCATAGACTCAACACTACCATAGACTCAACACTACCCATAGACTCAATACTCATAGACTCAACACTGCCAGACTCAACAATGCATAGACCAACATACCCCAGACTCACACTGCCCATAGACCAACATACCCCAGACTCNACACTGCCATAGACTCAACACTGCCCATAGACTCAACACTACCCACAGACTCAACACTGCCCATAGACTCAACACTACCCATAGACTCAACACTACCCATAGACTCAACACTANAGACTCAACACTCCCATAGACTCAACACTGCCCATAGACTCAACACTACCCACAGACTCAACACTGCCATAGACTCAACACTACACAGACTCAACACTGCCCATAGACTCAACACTACCCATAGACTCAACACTGCCCATAGACTCAACACTACCCATAGACTCAACACTCCCATAGACTCAACACTGCCCATAGACTCAACACTGCCCATAGACTCAACACTGCCCATGGACTCAACACTGCCCATAGACTCAACACTGCCTATAACTCAACACTGCCCATAGACTCAACACTACCCATAGACTCAACACTGCCCATAGACTCAACACTACCATAGACTCAACACTGCCCATAGACTCAACACTGCCCATAGACTCAACACTACCCATAGACTCAACACTGCCATAGACTCAACACTGCCCATAGACTCAACACTACCCATAGACTCAACACTGCCCATAGACTCAACACTCCATAGACTCAACACTCCATAGACTCAACACTGCCCATAGACTCAACACTGCCCATAGACTCAACACTCCCATAGACTCAACACTGCCAGACAACACTGCCCATAGACTCAACACTGNCCATAGACTCAACACTGCCCATAGACTCAACACTGCCCATAGACTCAACACTGCCATAGACTAACACTGCCCATAGACTCAACACTCCATAGACTCAACACTCCCCATAGACTCAACACTGCCATAGACTCAACACTGCCCCATAGACTCAACACTGCCCACAGACTCAACACTGCCCATAGACTCAACACTACCCACAGACTCAACACTGCCCATAGACTCAACACTGCCCATAGACTCAACACTGCCCATAGACTCAACACTACCCATAGACTCAACACTGCCCCATAGACTCAACACTGNCCATAGACTCAACACTGCCCATAGACTCAACACTGCCCATAGACTCAACACTGCCCATAGACTCAACACTGCCCATAGACTAACACTGCCCATAGACTCAACACTGCCCATAGACTCAACACTCCCATAGACTCAACACTGCCCCATAGACTCAACACTGCACAGACTCAACACTGCCCATAGACTCAACACTTACCACACTCAAAACACTGCACAGACTCAACACTACCATAGACTCAACACTGCCCATAGACTCAACACTGCCCATAGACTAACACTCCATAGACTCAACACTGCCCATAGACTCAACACTCCCATAGACTCAACACTACCATAGACTCACTACCCATAGACTCAACACCCATAGACTCACTACCCATAGACTCAACACTGCACCATAGACTCAACACTACCATAGACTCAGCACTGCACAGACTCAACAATTACCACACTCAAAACACTGCACCACAGGACAAACAAACACCACAGACTCACGCTGCGCGCGGAAACGCGTCACCAAAGCGACCTTTAACAATGTAACTAAACCGTTCAAGAACTAAAACCGTTCAAAAAGGAAATCCGTTAAAGAATAAAACCGTTAAGAAATAGAAAACTAAACTCGCCGCACACAGCCGAGGCCTTGCCGCCGCAGGCTCCGCTAGGAAACTAGTCGAGGCCGCGCGAGGCCTAGCCTCTGCACCGCCGTTTAAAGTTTCTCACCTCTCAGTCGGTCTCGAGCCTCATAAAGCTCGCGTCTAATGCTGGTCCCGCACCTCCGCTCACGCGAAGAACGCGGCGAGGATTGGAATCATCTCTTTATTTTAGNTTTTCTTACAAAGTTTAAACAAAAATGTTTTCTCTCCGCCCGTTCAAAATCTTCGGCGGGTTCGAAGCTTGTGGACGGGTGAGCTGATCTGGGCGCTGATTGGTCGGCGCCGGGGCACGTGACGAGAATCCCCCGCGCTGATTGGCTGTGTATTCGTTAGTCCGCTTTAGCCGGCGGTGGTTAGGTGAGGCGTTTGTAAATCGTAGAGCGGATAAGGGACTCCCCCACCCCCCCTCCCCCCACCCCACCCCTCCCCTACTCTGCCTAATTAAACTTGAAAGTTATTATTTTATTCTTCAGACCTAATCTTAATTTTAGAACGTGTGTTGCAATCGAAACGTCGTAATTTGCTATTATTTATTTTTATTTTATCTTTAGACGTGACTTTACCGAAAGAATCAAATAATAATTATTCAGACCTGTTCTTCACCTGAGGATGGCTGCTTGCGTTGTGGCCGAAACGTCGTGAGAATTGTATTTTATTGTGNTTTTTTTTTGTTATTTTATTATTTCCCTTCTACGTGATGACTTTACCGAAAGAACAAAAAGATGAATCCCTGCAGTCACGAAACCTTTAAATCGAAATCTAATATTATATGATCATATTATTACATTATATTATTTTATTATATTATTATGTTTATTTTTATTATTTTATTATTTCCCTTCTACGTGACTTTACCGAAAGAACAAGAAGATGAATCCCTGCAGTCACGAAAGCAGCTTTAAATCTAAACTTTCTGTACTTTTGAGACATTAGCAATTAGGAAATAAACTTACTACCGAGGGATGTTTTTTTTTACACAGTGTTATATACCAGGACCAAAATGCTATTATAAGTAGCAACAATCATTAAAAACACTCAGATATTAATAATAATTTAAACACTAGTATAATGATAATGTAATGTTATATGAGTTTAATTCATGCTCATTTCATCCGGCAATGCCGCAAACTGATTATAAACCAGGGCCAAAATTATATCATTATCAGGAGCAACAATCATTTAAAACACTCAGAAATTATAATGATTAATTTAAATTCATAATCAAGGTTTTTGGGTCAGATCACGTTATTTAGAAATGTGTTGTATTTACACCATTGGAACCTCATTTGCCAGTAAAAAATATGAGTGGTTTTTTACCCTTTTATTTGGCAACAAGACTGACACATTTTTTACAATTAGTCATGTTTGCATAGACCACAATACCTGCAGCATAATGCAACACCAATGGAGACTGGCTCTAGGAAAGTTGTCTCGGGTGTGGATCAATCAACTTCAAGGACAGTGCACATACATCATCAGAGTTGTTTTTTTGTTTGCATTATGGCTGCAGGTATTGTGGTCTATGCAAACATGACTCCTTGTAAAAAGTATCAGTTTTGTTGCCAGATAGAAGGTAAAAAAACAATTATCTTTTCTCTGGCAAATGAGGTTCCAATGGTGTAAATGCTTCACCCCGAGCTTCATACTCGATGGTGCATTGGTCAACACCATGTGAGTATCTAAGGAAAGCTGTCTCGGGTGTGNACCAATCAACTTCAAGGACACACATTATCATCTCATCAGAGTTGTTTCTTTTTAAATCCTTTATATTAAATTCACTTGCTTGCGNTTGCTTACGACCGTGCAAATCTTTCGGTCGTTTTTTAACCCACTTCCCGTGATCCAATCGAGCTGACATTTTCCACACAGACTCGTTGTGCGAGACAATTTATGTTCGTGAAAATTTTTTCCAAAATTTTACTGTTTAGGGAACAAATTAAATATTTAATTACCAATTGCTTAATACTGGCAGACAATCATCTGACCCATAGGTGGCAGCCATCTCAAGCCAGAGGACGAGATGACTCTAGCCGCCACGCATATAAAGGATTTCTAGTGAAAAACTTTGTTTTTACGGGTTATACTTGTTGTTTGCATTATGACTGCAGGTATTGTGGTCAATGCAAACATGACTCCTTGTAAAAAAGATATCAGTTTTGTTGCCAGATAGAAGGGTAAAAAAACAATTATATTTTTTCGTCTGGCAAATGAGGTTTATTATTTTATATTTTTATTATTTTATTGGTTTATATTTTTATTATTTTATTATTATTTCCCTTCTACGTGATGACTTTACCGAAAGATTCTAGATTTGAAGCTTTTGTGACTGCAAGGATTCATACTCTTAGGTTTTTTCGGTAAAGTCAAGTCAGGTAAAAAATAAAAATGAAATAAAATAAAAAGAATTGAAAAAATAACTAAATAAAATGACTAAATATTTTTTTATTTAATATTATTTTATTAACTAAATTAAATCACTAATTTAATTCATTTAAATCACTAATTAAATGTAGTTATTTTTTCATTTATTTTATTTATTTTTTATTTTTACCTACGTAAAAAAAATGAAAATAAAGCAATTAAATCACGACGTTTCGGAGGCAACAAAGCTTCCTTCATCAGGTGTAAAAAAAAGGCAAAGCAAAATAATTGTAGTGAAATATCTGTTGACCGAGAGAACCAAGAAAAAATAAAAATATAATCGTATAATTCATTCTTCACTTCTGAGTGCATTAATCTCAGCAACGATAGTTTGCTGTAGCTGATATAATTTTGGCCCTCAGATACAATTGCTCTGCGTTGTTGTGGGATTTAAATGAACACGAATAACTTCACACCGTCATCGTTATCATCGTCAAAGAGCTTTGCAGATTTCGGATTTATCTCCGCTGACAGAATAAATAAATAATCCAGAAAATTTTGTCTGGATTCGGCTCCGTGACGTCATCACTCGGTGAGATGACGTAACACCGGCCGATGACGTCATCGACCCGACCACACCCCCCCACCAAATCCGGAGAAATGACGTCATGTCGCAACACCGTGACGTCAGGATAATCCGCAGCGCGCGTGACGTCACGTCGTTTTCTGACGTCACGCGACACCCGGCAGTGACGTCACGGCGGCGATCATGGTGGTGCTCAAGGAATAGTAAGACTCTCCCTTATCTCTCTCTTATCTCTCTTATCTCTCTTATCTCTCTCTTATCTCTCTCTTATCTCTCCTTGTCTCTCCCTTGTCTCTCCTTATCTCTCCTTGTCTCTCTTTGTCTCTCCTTGTCTCTCTCTTGTCTCTCTTATCTCTCCTTATCTCCTCTTGTCTCTCTCTTGTCTCTCTCTTATCTCTCCTTGTCTCTCCTTGTCTCTCTCTTATCTCTCTCTTATCTCTCTCTTATCTCTCCTTGTCTCTCTCTTGTCTCTCTCTTATCTCTCCTTATCTCTCTCTTGTCTCTCTCTTGTCTCTCTCTTATCTCTCCCTTGTCTCTCCTTGTCTCTCTCTTGTCTCTCTCTTATCTCTCCTTTCTTCTCTTATCTCTCTCTTATCTCTCTCTTATCTCTCTCTTGTCTCTCTCTTATCTTCTCTTGTCTCTCTCTTATCTCTCCCTTATCTCTCTCTTTCTCTCCTTATCTCTCTCTTGTCTTCCTTATCTCTCTCTTGTCTCTCCTTATCTCTCTCTTATCTCTCTTATCTCTCTCTTATCTCTCTCTATCTCTCCCTTGTCTCTCTCTTATCTCTCCTTATTCTCTCTATCTCTCCTTATCTCTCCTTCTTCTCTTGTCTCTCTCTTGTCTCTCCCTGTCTCTCTCTTGTCTCTCTCTCTTGTCTCTCTTGTCTCTTCTTGTCTCTCTCTGTCTCTCCCTTGTCTCTCCTTGTCTCTCTCTTGTCTCTCTCTTGTCTCTCTCTTGTCTCTCTCTTGTCTCTCTCTTGTCTCTCCTTGTCTCTCTCTTATTCTCTCTTATCTCTCTCTTATCTCTCTCTTGTCTCTCTCTTGTCTCTCTCTTATCTCTCTCTTGTCTCTCTCTTATCTCTCTCTTGTCTCTCCTTGTCTCTCCCTTGTCTCTCCCTTGTCTCTCTCTTGTCTCTCTCTTGTCTCTCTCTTGTCTCTCTCTTGTCTCTCTCTTATCTCTCCTTGTCTCTCTCTTATCTTCTCTTTTTCTCTCTTATCTCTCCTTATCTCTCTCTTGTCTCTCCCTTGTCTCTCTCTTGTCTCTCTCTTGTCTTCCTTGTCTCTCTCTTGTCTCTCTCTTGTCTCTCCTTTGTCTCTCTCTTGTCTTCTCTTGTCTCTCTCTTGTCTCTCCCTTGTCTCTCCTTGTCTCTCTCTTGTCTCTCTCTTGTCTCTCTCTGTCTCTCTCTTGTCTCTCCTTGTCTCTCTCTTGTCTCTCTCTTGTCTTCTCTTGTCTCTCCTTGTTCTCTCTTGTCTCTCTCTTGTCTCTCTCTGTCTCTCTCTTGTCTCTCTCTTGTCTCTCTCTTGTCTCTCTCTTGTCTCTCTCTTGTCTCTCCTTGTCTCTCTCTTGTCTCTCCTTATCTCTCTCTTGTCTCTCTCGTCTCTCTCTTGTCTCTCTCTGTCTCCTTGTCTCTCCCTTGTCTCTCTCTTGTCTCTCCTGTCTCTCCCTTGTCTCTCTCTTGTCTCTCCTTGTCTCTCCTTGTCTCTCTCTTATCTCTCTCTTGTCTCTCCCTTGTCCTCTCTTGTCTCTCCCTTGTCTCTCCCTGTCTCTCTTTATCTCTCCTTGTCTCTCCTTGTCTCTCTCTTGTCTCTCTCTTGTCTCTCCCTTGTCTCTCTCTTGTCTCTCCCTTGTCTCTCCCTTGTCTCTCTCTTATCTCTCCCTTGTCTCTCCCTTGTCTCTCTCTTGTCTCTCTCTTGNCTCTCTCTTGTCTCTCTCTTGTCTCTCCCTTGTCTCTCTCTTGTCTCTCCCTTGTCTCTCCCTTGTCTCTCTCTTATCTCTCTCTTGTCTCTCCCTTGTCTCTCTCTTGTCTCTCCCTTGTCTCTCCTTGTCTCTCTCTTGTCTCTCTTGTCTCTCTCTTGTCTCTCTCTTGTCTCTCCCTTGTCTCTCCCTTGTCTCTCTCGTGTCCCCTGTCTCTGTATACCCCCCGTGTCTCCCTGTCCCCGTGTCCCCGTGTCCCCTGTCTCTGTATACCCCCCGTGTCTCTGTGTCTCCCCCGTGTCTCCGTGTCCCCTGTCTCTGTATACCCCCCGTGTCTCTGTGTCTCCCCCGTGTCTCCGTGTCCCCGTGTCTCCTGTCTCTGTATACCCCCGTGTCTCTGTGTCTCTGTGTCTCCCCCGTGTCCCCGTGTCTCCGTGTCCCCAGTCTCTGTATCACCCCCGTGTCTCTGTGTCTCCCCCGTGTCCCCCCCATGTCTCCCCCCCCCCCCCGTGTCTTTGTGTCTCTCCCCCCGTGTCTCCCCCGTGTCTCCCCCGTGTCTCCCCGTGTTTCTCCTGTCCCCCCCCCCCCGTGTCTCCCCCGTGTCTCCGTGTCTCCGTGTCTCCGTGTCTCCGTGTCCCCGTGTCTCTCCGTGTCTCCGTGTCTCTCCCGTGTCTCCGTGTCACCCCCTCTCCCGTGTCTCCCCCGTGCCTCCCCCCCCCCCCGTGTCTCTCCCGTGTCTCCGTGTCACCCCCCCCTCCCCGTGTCTCCCCCCCTCCCCCGTGTCTCCCCCCTCCCCCGTGTCTCCCCCCTCCCCCGTGTCTCTCCCGTATCTCTAGTGTCTCCCCGTGTCTCCGTGTCCCCCCCGTGTCTCCCCCGTGTCTNCCCCGTGTCTCCCCCTTGCCTCCCCGTGTCTCCCCCGTGTCTCCCCCCTCCCCCGTGTCTCTCCCGTATCTAGTGTCTCCCCCGTGTCTCCGTGTCCCCCGTTGTCTCCGTGTCACCCCCCCCCCGTGTCTNCCCCCCGTGTCTCCCCCGTGTCCCCCGTGTCTCCCCCCTCCCCGTGTCTCTCCCGTGTCTCTCCCGTGTCTCCCCCGTGTCTCCGTGTCCCCCGTGTCTCTCTCGTGTCTCCGTGTCTCCGTGTCTCCCCCGTGTCTCCGTGTCTCCCCCCCCGTGTCTCTCCTTACTCACCGGTGCGGCAGTATGGGAACGCNTTCCGCCTTCTCGTGAAACACGAGGGCTCCCCCGTGTCTCCCCCCCGTGTCTCCCCCCCTCCCCCGTGTCTCACCCGTGTCCCCGTGTCTCCCCCCCCCGTGTCTCCCTNCCCCCGTATCTNCCCCATGTCTCCCCCGTGTCTCCCCCGTGTCTCCCCCGTGCCTCCCCCGTGTCTCCCCCGTGTCTCCCCCATGTCTCATGTTTCTGTCTCCCCCGTGTCTCCCCCATGTCTCCCCCGTGTCTCTCTCCCCGTGTCTCCCCCCTCCCCCCGTGTCTCTCCCGTGTTTCCGTGTCTNCCCCCCGTGTCTNCCCCCCGTGTCTCACCCGTGTCCCCGTGTCTNCCCCCCCCATGTCTCCCCCCCCCCGTCTCCCCCGTGTCTCCCCATGTCTNCCCCCCCGTGTCTCCCCCGTGTCTCCCCCCCCCCCCCCCCCCCGTGTCTCCCCCGTGTCTCCCCCGTGTCTCCCCCCCCCTGTCTCCCCGTGTCTCCCCCCCCGTGTCTCCCCGTGTCCCCGTGTCTCCCCCCCCCCCGTCTNCCCCCGTGTCTCCCCCCGTCTCCCCCCCCCCGTGTCTCCCCGTGTCTCCCCCCCCCCGGGTCTCCGTGTCCCCCCCCCCCGTGTCTCCGTGTCCCCCCCCCCCGTGTCTNCCCCGTGTCTCCCCCCCCCGTGTCTCCCCCCCCCCCCGTGTCTCCCCGTGNTCCCCCCCCCGTGTTCCCCCCCCCCGTCTCCCCCCGGTCTCCCCATGTCTCCCCCCCCCGTGTCTCCCCCGTGCTCCCCCCCCCGTGTCTCCCCCCCCCCCCGTGTCTCTCCCTGTGTCTCCCCCCGCTGTCTCCGTGTCTCACCGGTGCGGCAGTATGGGAAGCGTTCCAGGCCTTCTCGTGAAACACGAGTGCTCCCTCCGGGGCGATCATCTTCACGTAGCCTGGCACCTTGCTGCAACACAGCAGCAGCATCATCAGCAGCAGCAGCAGCATCAGCAGCAGTAGCAGTAGCAGCATCATCAGCAGCAGTAGCAGCAGCAGTAGCAGCAGCATCATCAGCAGCAGTAGCAGCAGCAGCAGTAGCAGCAACAGCATCATCAGCAGCAGTAGCAGCAGCAGCGGCATCAGCAGCAGTAGCATCATCAGCAGCAGCAGCAGCAGCAGTAGCAGCATCATCAGCAGCAGTAGCAGCATCATCAGCAGCAGCAACAGCATCATCAGCAGCAGCAGCATCATCAGCAGCAGTAGCATCATCATCGTCATTATCGTCATCATCAGCATCATCAGCATCAGCATCATCATCAGCATCACCATCATCACCATCATCATCAGCAGCATCATCTGCATCGGCAGCATCATCATTGTCAGCAGAAGCATCATCATTAGTGAGAATTCTTAGTAGTAGTGGTAGTAGTAGTAGTGGTGCAGTAGTAGTAGTGGCNGTCTACTAGCACTACTACTAGCTAGTACAGCTAGTACTAGCTAGCTANCTAGTACTANCTAGTACTACTACTACTACTAGTAGTAGCTAGTAGCTACTAGCTAGTACTAGCTACTACTACTACTAGTACCTGTGTAGGTGGTAGATCTTGTGCGTGTACTGGCCCGCTCCCCGTCCGGTGGTACGGCTCGTTCTTGAGCAGTAGTACCAGTACTACTAGCTACTACTACTACTAGTAGTAGCTACTAGCTAGTACTAGCAGTAGTACTAGTAGTACTAGNAGTAGTAGNACTAGCTACTACTACTACTAGTACCTGTGTAGGTGGTAGATCTTGTGTGTTACTGCCCTCTCTCCCCGTCCCGGTGGTACGGCTCGTTCTTGAGCAGTAGTACCAGTACTACTAGCTACTACTACTAGCTAGTACTATTAGTACTAGTACCTGTGTAGTGGTAGATCTTGTGTGTGTACTGNCCTCTCTCCCCGTCCGCTGGTAGGGCTCGTTCTTGAGCAGTAGTACCAGTACTACTAGCTACTACTACTAGCTAGTAGTACTAGCTAGTAGTACTAGTACCTGTGTAGGTGGTAGATCTTGTGTGTGTACTGCCCTCTCTCCCGTCCCGCTGGTACGGCTCGTTCTTGAGCACCTGGATACCCTCCCCACCTCCAGTCTCGTTCTTGCTTGCCTCCGCCACGAGTACAGCTGCGCCACCTGGTACTGTACCGCAGGGACAGTGCGCACAGTGTGCGTACAGTGGGTACAGTGCGTACAGTGCGGGCGCGTGGGTCAGTGCGTGTGGGTGGCGGGTGGGGACAGTGTTGTGGGTCACAGTGTTTGCGGTATGAGTGTGTGTCACTGTGTATGTNCAGTATGTGTACAGTGCATACAGCGCGTNCAGTGCGTCAGTCACGGGCGCGTGGTGACAGTGTGTATGGGTGGTGCGTGGGACAGTGTGTGTCAGTATGTGTGTGTCAGTTACAGTGCGTGGATGNAGTGTGTTGTGTGGCACAGTGTGTGGGTGGTGTGTGTGTGTCACAGTGTGTGACAGTGTTTGTCAGTGTCACTGGGTTATACGCTGTATGAGTTTGTCTGTACAGTGTGCGTGTGTGTCACAGTGAGTGTGTGAACAGTACGAGGGTGTGTACAGTATGTGTGTATGGGTGTGTGAGTCTGTGACAGTCGCGTGTGCGGTGTGGGTGTATATACAGTATGGGTGTTGAAGTGTGTGTCAGTGTATGTGTATGTGACAGTGTGTGTAAGTGTGTCAGTGTGTGAGTGTGTGTGCGGGTGTGTCAGTGTGTGCAGTGTGTGTCACGGTGTGTGAGTGTGTGTACAGTGTGTGTGACAGTGTGTATACAGTGTGTATACAGTGTGTGTACAGTGTGCGTACATTCCTTACCTCTTCCACGGCAACATGGCATCACCACGCGACTGCACCAGAGACACACACCTCAAGAGACACACNGACACACACAGAGACACACAGACACACAGAGACACACCAAGACAGACTCACATCAGAGACACACACAGACACACAGACAAAGTTCCCCAGGTAGCCTTTAACAGACTGTAGGGCAAGTGCTGTTAGTGGCAGCAGTGTCTATGTACTACACACACCACACACAGACAAGCTCCCCAGGTAGCCTCTAGCAGGCTGCAGGGGCAAGTGCTGTTAGTAGCAGCAGTGTCTATGTACTACACACCACACACAAAGCTCCCCCAGGTAGCCTCCAGCAGGCTGTAGGGGCAAGTGCTGTTAGTNGCAGCAGTGTCTATGTACTACACACCACACACAAAAGCTCCCCAGGTAGCCTCTAGCAGGGCTGTAGGGGCAAGTGCTGTTAGTAGCAGCAGTGTCTATGTACTACACACAACACACACAGACAAAGCTCCCCAGGTAGCCTCTAGCAGGCTGTAGGGGCAAGTGCTGTTAGTGGCAGCAGTGTCTATGTACTACACACACACACACAGACAAAGCTCCCCCAGGTAGCCTCTAGCAGGCTGCAGGGCAAGTGCTGTTAGTAGAGCAGTGTCTATGTACTANACACACAGACAAAGCTCCCCCAGGTAGCCTCCAGCAGCTGTAGGGGCAAGTGTGTTAGTACGAGTAGAGGGGAGAGGTGGGGGGGGGGAGANGCTGAGAGAGATAAGAAATAGATAATGGAGAGAGAGAATTTATGGGAGAGAGAGTTAACAGGGAGAGAGAGATAAATAGAGAGCTAAGAGAGAGATAAGAGAGATAAGAGAGATAAGAGAGATAAGAGAGAGATAAGGAGAGATAAGGAGAGATAAAGGAGAGACAAGAGAGAGACAAGAGAGAGACAAGGGAGAGACAAGAGAGAGACAAGAGAGAGACAAGAGAGAGACAAGAGAGAGACAAGGGAGAGACAAGGGAGAGACAAGAGAGAGATAAGAGAGAGACAAGGAGAGATAAGAGAGAGATAAGAGAGAGACAAGAGAGAGACAAGAGAGAGACAAGGGAGAGACAAGGGAGAGACAAGAGAGAGATAAGAGAGAGACAAGGGAGAGACAAGAGAGAGACAAGGGAGAGACAAGAGAGACAAGAGAGAGACAAGAGAGAGACAAGAGAGAGACAAGGAGAGACAAGGGAGAGACAAGAGAGAGACAAGGGAGAGACAAGAGAGAGACAAGGGAGAGACAAGGGAGAGACAAGGGAGAGACAAGGGAGAGACAAGAGAGAGACAAGAGAGAGACAAGAGAGAGACAAGGAGAGACAAGGGAGAGACAAGGGAGAGACAAGGGAGAGACAAGAGAGAGACAAGGAGAGACAAGAGAGAGACAAGGAGAGACAAGGGAGAGACAAGGGAGAGACAAGAGAGAGACAAGGAGAGACAAGGGAGAGACAAGGAGAGACAAGGGAGAGACAAGAGAGAGACAAGAGAGAGACAAGAGAGAGACAAGGGAGAGACAAGGGAGAGACAAGGGAGAGACAAGAGAGAGACAAGAGAGAGACAAGGGAGAGACAAGGGAGAGACAAGGGAGAGACAAGGGAGAGACAAGAGAGAGACAAGGGAGAGACAAGAGAGAGACAAGGGAGAGACAAGGGAGAGACAAGAGAGAGACAAGAGAGAGACAAGAGAGAGACAAGGGAGAGACAAGGGAGAGACAAGGGAGAGACAAGGGAGAGACAAGAGAGAGACAAGGGAGAGACAAGAGAGAGATAAGAGAGAGATAAGAGAGAGATAAGAGAGAGACAAGGGAGAGACAAGAGAGAGACAAGGGAGAGACAAGAGAGAGACAAGGGAGAGACAAGGGAGAGACAAGAGAGAGACAAGAGAGAGACAAGGGAGAGACAAGGGAGAGACAAGAGAGAGACAAGGGAGAGACAAGGGAGAGATAAGAGAGAGACAAGAGAGAGACAAGAGAGAGACAAGAGAGAGACAAGGGAGAGACAAGAGAGAGATAAGGGAGAGACAAGGGAGAGACAAGAGAGAGACAAGAGAGAGACAAGGGAGAGACAAGGAGAGACAAGGGAGAGACAAGGGAGAGACAAGAGAGAGACAAGGAGAGACAAGAGAGAGACAAGAGAGAGACAAGAGAGAGACAAGAGAGAGACAAGGAGAGACAAGGAGAGATAAGGAGAGATAAGGGAGAGACAAGGGAGAGACAAGAGAGAGACAAGGAGAGACAAGGGAGAGACAAGAGAGAGACAAGAGAGAGACAAGGGAGAGATAAGGGAGAGACAAGGGAGAGACAAGGGAGAGACAAGAGAGAGACAAGGGAGAGACAAGAGAGAGACAAGGGAGAGACAAGAGAGAGACAAGAGAGAGAGACAAGGGAGAGACAAGAGAGAGACAAGGGAGAGACAAGAGAGAGATAAGAGAGAGACAAGAGAGAGACAAGAGAGAGATAAGAGAGAGACAAGAGAGAGACAAGGGAGAGATAAGGGAGAGACAAGGGAGAGACAAGGGAGAGACAAGAGAGAGACAAGGGAGAGACAAGAGAGAGACAAGAGAGAGACAAGAGAGACAAGGGAGAGACAAGGGAGAGACAAGAGAGAGACAAGGGAGAGACAAGAGAGAGACAAGACAACGAGACAAGAGAGACAAGGGAGAGACAAGAGAGAGACAAGGGAGAGACAAGAGAGAGACAAGAGAGAGACAAGAGAGACAAGGGAGAGACAAGAGAGAGACAAGGGAGAGACAAGAGAGAGACAAGAGAGAGACAAGGGAGAGACAAGGGAGAGACAAGGGAGAGACAAGAGAGAGACAAGGGAGAGACAAGGGAGAGACAAGAGAGAGACAAGGGAGAGACAAGAGAGAGACANGAGAGAGACAAGAGAGAGACAAGGGAGAGATAAGGGAGAGACAAGGGAGAGACAAGGGAGAGACAAGGGAGAGACAAGGGAGAGACAAGAGAGAGATAAGAGAGAGACAAGAGAGAGACAAGAGAGAGATAAGAGAGAGACAAGAGAGAGACAAGGGAGAGATAAGGAGAGACAAGGGAGAGACAAGGGAGAGACAAGAGAGAGACAAGGGAGAGACAAGAGAGAGACAAGGGAGAGACAAGAGAGAGACAAGGGAGAGACAAGGGAGAGACAAGGGAGAGACAAGAGAGAGACAAGAGAGAGACAAGAGAGAGACAAGAGAGAGACAAGGGAGAGACAAGGGAGAGACAAGAGAGACAAGAGAGAGACAAGAGAGAGACAAGAGAGACAAGAGAGAGACAAGGGAGAGACAAGGGAGAGACAAGGGAGAGACAAGGGAGAGACAAGAGAGAGACAAGGGAGAGACAAGAGAGACAAGAGAGAGACAAGAGAGAGACAAGAGAGAGACAAGAGAGAGACAAGGGAGAGACAAGGGAGAGACAAGGGAGAGACAAGAGAGAGACAAGAGAGAGACAAGAGAGAGACAAGGGAGAGACAAGGGAGAGACAAGGGAGAGACAAGGGAGAGACAAGGGAGAGACAAGAGAGAGACAAGAGAGAGACAAGAGAGAGACAAGGGAGAGACAAGGAGAGACAAGGGAGAGACAAGGGAGAGACAAGGGAGAGACAAGGGAGAGACAAGGGAGAGACAAGAGAGAGACAAGGGAGAGACAAGAGAGAGACAAGGGAGAGACAAGGGAGAGACAAGAGAGAGACAAGGGAGAGACAAGGGAGAGACAAGAGAGAGAGACAAGAGAGAGACAAGAGAGAGACAAGGGAGAGACAAGAGAGAGACAAGAGAGAGAGAGACAAGAGAGAGACAAGGGAGAGATAAGAGAGAGACAAGGGAGAGACAAGGGAGAGACAAGGAGAGACAAGGGAGAGACAAGAGAGAGACAAGGAGAGACAAGGGAGAGACAAGAGAGAGACAAGGGAGAGACAAGAGAGAGACAAGGGAGAGACAAGAGAGAGACAGAGAGAGACAAGAGAGAGACAAGGGAGAGACAAGGGAGAGACAAGGGAGAGACAAGGGAGAGACAAGAGAGAGACAAGGGAGAGACAAGGGAGAGACAAGGGAGAGACAAGAGAGAGACAAGGGAGAGACAAGGGAGAGACAAGAGAGAGACAAGAGAGAGACAAGAGAGAGATAAGAGAGAGATAAGGGAGAGACAAGGGAGAGACAAGGGAGAGACAAGGGAGAGACAAGAGAGACAAGAGAGAGACAAGAGAGAGACAAGAGAGAGACAAGAGAGAGACAAGGAGAGACAAGGGAGAGACAAGGGAGAGACAAGAGAGAGACAAGGGAGAGACAAGGGAGAGACAAGAGAGAGACAAGGGAGAGACAAGAGAGAGAAAGAGAGAGACAAGGAGAGACAAGGAGAGACAAGGGAGAGACAAG
>WFAB01002132.1:0-12500 GCA_018977245.1 Lethenteron camtschaticum
GAGTGTGTGTGTACTGCTGTATGAGTGAGTGTGTACTGCTGTATGAGTGAGTGAGTGAGTGTGTACTGCTGCATAAGTGAGTGAGTGTGTACTACTTGCTGAGTGAGTGAGTGTGTACTGCTGTATGAGTGAGTGAGTGAGTGTGTACTGCTGCATGAGTGAGTGTACGAGTGAGCGAGTGACTGAGTGAGTGTGTGAGTGAGTGTGTACTGCTGCATGAGTGAGTCAGTGTGTACTACTGCATGAGTGAGTGAGTGTGTACTGCTGCATGAGCGAGTGAGTGTGAGTGTGTACTGCTGCATGAGTGAGTGAGTGAGCGAGTGAGTGAGTGTGTACTGCTGCATGAGTGAGTGAGTGAGTGTGTGCTGCTGCATGAGTGAGTGAGTGAGTGTGTACTGCTGTATGAGTGAGTGAGTGAGTACTGCTGCATGAGTGAGTGAGTGTGTACTGCTGCATGAGTGTGTGAGTGAGTGTGTACTGCTGCATGAGTGAGTGAGTGTGTACTGCTGCATGAGTGAGTGAGTGAGTACTGCTGCATGAGTGAGTGAGTGAGTGTGTACTGCTGCGTGAGTGAGTGAGTACTGCTGCATGAGTGAGTGAGTAAGTGAGCGAGCGAGTGAGTGTGTGAGTGAGTGCGTGTGTACTGCTACATGAGTGAGTGAGTGTGTACTGCTGCATGAGTGAGTGAGTGAGTGTGTACTGCTGCATGAGTGAGTGAGTGAGTGTGTACTGCTGCATGACTGAGTGAGTGAGTGTGTACTGCTGCATGAGTGAGTGAGTGAGTACTGCTGCATGAGTGAGTGAGTGAGTGTGTACTGCTGTATGAGTGAGTAAGTGAGTGTGTACTGCTGCATGAGTGAGTGAGTGAGTACTGCTGCATGAGTGAGTGAGTGAGTGTGTACTGCTGCGTGAGTGAGTGAGTGTGTACTGCTGCATGAGTGAGTGAGTGAGTACTGCTGCATGAGTGAGTGAGTGAGTGTGTACTGCTGCATGAGTGAGTGAGTGCGTGTGTACTGCTGCATGAGTGAGTGAGTGTGTACTGCTGCAGTGAGTGAGTGAGTGTGTACTGCTGCATGAGTGAGTGAGTGTGTACTGCTGCATGAGTGAGTGAGTGAGTGTGTACTGCTGCATGAGCGAGCGAGTGAGTGAGTGAGTGTGTACTGCGTGAGTGAGTGAGTGAGTGTGTACTGCTGCATGAGTGAGTGAGTGTGTACTGCTGCATGAGTGTGTACGCACGAAGCTGTGTGTGTACTGCTGCATGAGCGAGTGAGTGAGTGAGCGAGTGCCTGAGCGAGTGAGTGTGTGAGTGAGTGAGTGTGTACTGCTGCATGAGTGAGTGTGTACTGCTGCATGAGTGAGTGTGTACTGCTGCATGAGTGAGCGAGTGAGTGAGTGAGTGTGTGAGCGAGCGAGTGACTGAGTGAGCGAGTGAGTGTGTGAGTGAGTGAGTGTGTATTGCTGCATGAGCGAGTGAGTGAGCGAGTGACTGAGCGAGCGAGTGAGTGTGTGAGTGAGTGAGTGAGTGTGTACTGCTGCATGAGCGAGTGAGTGAGCGAGTGACTGAGCGAGCGAGTGAGTGTATGAGTGAGTGAGTGTGTACTGCTGCATGAGCGAGTGAGTGAGCGAGTGACTGAGCGAGCGAGTGAGTGTGTGAGTGAGTGAGTGTGTACTGCTGCATGAGTGAGTGTGTACTGCTGCATGAGTGAGTGTGTGAGCGAGTGAGTGAGTGAGTGAGTGAGCGAGTGACTGAGCGAGCGAGCGAGTGAGTGTGTGAGTGAGCGAGTGTGTACTGCTGCATGAGTGAGTGTGTACTGCTGCATGAGTGAGTGTGTGAGCGAGTGAGTGAGCGAGTGAGTGAGTGAGTGAGCGAGTGACTGAGCGAGCGAGTGAGTGTGTGAGTGAGCGAGTGTGTACTGCTGCATGAGTGAGTGTGTACTGCTGCATGAGTGAGTGTGAGAGTGAGTGAGTGTGTACTGCTGCATGAGTGTGTACGCACGAAGCTGCGTGTGTACTGCTGCATGAGTGAGTGTGTGAGCGAGTGAGTGGAGTGAGTGAGTGAGCGAGTGACTGAGCGAGCGAGTGAGTGTGTGAGTGAGCGAGTGTGTACTGCTGCATGAGTGGTGTGTACTGCTGCATGAGTGTGTGTGTGTGTACGCACGAAGCTGCGTGTGTACTGCTGCATGAGCGAGCGAGTGAGTGTGTGAGTGAGCGAGTGTGTACTGCTGCATGAGTGAGTGTGTACTGCTGCATGAGTGAGTGTGTGAGCGAGTGAGTGAGCGAGCGAGTGAGTGAGTGAGCGAGTGACTGAGCGAGCGAGTGAGTGAGTGTGTGAGTGAGTGAGCGAGTGTGTACTGCTGCATGAGTGAGTGTGTACTGCTGCATGAGTGTGTGTGTGTGTACGCACGAAGCTGCGTGTGTACTGCTGCATGAGCGAGTGAGTGAGCGAGTGACTGAGCGAGCGAGTGAGTGTGTGAGTGAGTGCGTGTGTACTGCTGCATGAGCGAGTGAGTGAGCGAGTGACTGAGCGAGCGAGTGAGTGTGTGAGTGAGTGAGTGTGTACTGCTGCATGAGTGAGTGTGTGAGCGANTGTGTGAGCGAGTGAGTGAGCGAGCGAGCGAGTGAGTGAGCGAGTGACTGAGCGAGCGAGCGAGTGAGTGTGTGAGTGAGCGAGTGTGTACTGCTGCATGAGTGAGTGTGTACTGCTGCATGAGTGTGTGTGTGTGTACGCACGAAGCTGCGTGTGTACTGCTGCATGAGTGAGTGTGTACTGCTGCGTGAGTGAGTGTGTACTGCTGCATGAGTGTGTGTGTGTACGCACGAAGCTGCGTGTGTACTGCTGCATGAGTGTGTGTGTGTGTACGCACGAAGCTGCGTGTGTACTGCTGCATGAGCGGCTCGGGGCTGAGCGCGCACGCCGCCAGCGCCCTCGTCACCGACTCCGGCGCAGCAAAGTCGGGGAAACCCTGACCCAGGTTCACCGACGGGTAGTCCCTCGCCAGCTTCACAAACTCCACCCTGGCACCGGCACGCCATCACGCCACGGGGTCAACAACAACAACAACACCAGCACCACCGTCACGGGTCAACAACAACACCACGGGGTCAACAACAACACCACCACCGGAACATCACCAAGACACCATCAGCACCACCGGCACACCAACACCACCACCACCACCAACACCACCACCAACAACAACACCAANACCACCACCACCACCAACACCACCACCACCACNACCACCACCACCACCACCACCACCACCACCAACACCACCACCACCACCAACAACACCACCACCACCACNAANACCACCACTACCACCACCACCACCACCACCAANACCACCAACACNAACACCAACACCACCAACCAACACCACCACCAACCACCACCACCACCAACACCAACACCACCACCAACACCACCACAACACCAACACCACACCACAACCACACCACCAACACCACCACCACCAACACCACCACACCACCACCACCAACACCACCACCACNACACCACCACCACCACCAACACNAATCACCACCACCACCAACCACCACCACCAACCACCACCACCACCACCACACCAACACCACCACCACCAAAACACCACTCAACACCACCACACACCACCACCAANACCACCACCACTGCAATACCACCACCACCACCACCAACACCACCACCACCACCACCAACACCACCAACACCACCACCACCAANACCACCACCACCACCACCACCAACACCACCATCCACCACGATCCACCACCAACACCACCACCAACACCACCACCACCAACACCACCACCACCGGGCCATCACCGGGACAATGCCGTGACATCACGTGGTCATTCAGTGGCCTATTCACCGGTACACTCACAGCATTTGCCAGTACAGCTTGTTCAGGCTGGGTGGGTGGCTGGGTATCTGTGTCTGTGTGTCTGTGTGTGTCTGTGTGTGTGTCTGTGTGTGTCTGTGTGTGTCTGTGTGTGTCTGTGTGTGTGTCTGTGTGTGTGTCTGTGTGTGTGTCTGTGTATGTCTGTGTGTGTCTGTGTGTGTGGTCTGTGTCTGTGTTGTCTGTGTGTGTGTGTGTCTGTGTGTCGTGTGTGTCTGTGTGTCGTGTGTGTGTGTCTGTGTGTGTGTGTAGGCGTAGCGAGCGACAGAGGAGATTGCAGAGCAACCCAATGCCACTCACCACTCCACTCACCACTCCACTCACCACACCACTCACCACCACTCACCACACACTCACCACACTCACCACACCACTNACCCACACTCACNACACTCACCACACACTCACCCACCACTCACCACACACTCACCACTCCACTCACCACCACTCACCACTCACTCACCACTCACTCACCACACCACTCACCACTCACCACTCCACTCACCACACCACTCACCACTCACTCACCACTCACTCACCACTCACCACACAGTCACTCACCACTCACCACACCACTCACCACACTCACCACTCACCACACCACTCACCACTCACTCACCACACCACTCACCACACCACTCACCACGTCACTCACCACTCCACTCACCACACCACTCACCACACTCACACACCACCACCACACACTCACCACACCACTCACCACCCACACTCACCACACCACTCACCACACCACTCACCACTCACACACCACTCACACACCACTCACCACTCACACTCACACACTCCTCACCACTCACNACCACTCTCACACTCACCACACTCACACTCACCACACACTCACCCACCACACCCACCCCACTCACCACTCACCACATCACCCTCACCACTCACCCACCTCACTCACCACACCACTCACCTCACCACTCACCACACCACTCACCACACCACTCACCACATCACTCACCACACCACTCACCACATCACTCACCCACCACTCACCACACCACTCCCACCACACCACTCACCACACCACTCACCCACACCACTCCCTCACCCAACTCACTCCTCACCACTCACCACACCACTCACCACTCACACCACTCACCACACCACTCACCACACACCACACCACTCACCACACCACTCACCACACTCACCCCAACACCNCTCACCCACTCACCACTCNCANCACCCATCACCACATCACACACCACTCACCATCATCACCACTCCTCACCACTCCACACACCNCTCTCACCACATCACCACTCACCACATCACTCACCACACCACCACACCACACACTCACCACACCACTCACCACTCACCAGACGTTCTTGTCCAGCCCTTCGATGCGCTGCGTGTTGGTGTGTCGCGACATGGTCACCTTGCAGGGTCACACGACAACAACAACAACGTCAACAACAACAACGTCAACAACAACAACGTCAACAACAACAACAATCACCATCACCAACTTCTTCTTCGTTCATGACGACCCCCAGAGGAGGAATCCGATGATCCGTGAAGCTCTTTGTTCACGTTGATCGCGCTCACAGATGGACACAACACACACCACACACGCACACACCACACACACCACACACGCACACACCACACACACACCACACACGCACACACCACACACACACACACACACACACACACACACACACACACACACACACCACACACGCACACACCACACACACAACACACCACACACACACACACACCANACACACACACACACACACAACGCACCACCACACACACACCACACACACACACAACACACACCACACACAACACACACACCACACACACACACCACACACCACACACCACACACACACACCACACACACCACACACACACACCACACACACACACCACACACACACACATCACACACACAACACGTACACAACAAACACACACACAACACACACAACACTCCACATGTCTATGTGTCTCTACGTCTCTGTCTGTCTATGTGTCTCTGTGTCTCTACGTGTCTCTATGTGTCCTATGTGTCTCTGTGTCTCTATGTGTCTCTGTGTCTCTACGTGTCTCTATGGGTCTCTATGTGTCTCTATGTATCTCTATGTGTCTATGTCTCTATCTGTCTATGTGTCTCTATGGGTCTCTATGTATCTCTATGTGTCTCTATGTGTCTCTGTGTCTCTGTGTCTCTATGGGTCTCTATGTGTCTCTATGTGTCTATGTCTTTATCTGTCTATGTGTCTCTATGGGTCTCTATGTATCTCTGTGTGTCTCTGTGTCTCTATGTGTCTCTATGTATCTCTGTGTGTCTATGTGTCTCTATGGGTCTCTATGTATCTCTATGTGTCTCTGTGTCTCTACGTGTCTCTATGTATCTCTGTGTCTCTATGTGTCTCTATGTATCTCTATGTATCTCTATGTGTCTCTACGTGTCTCTACGTGTCTCTATGTGTCTCTATGGTCTCTATGTGTCTACGTGTCTCTACGTGTCTATGTCTCTATCTGTCTATGTGTCTATGAGTCTCTATGTATCTCTGTGTGTCTCTGTGTCTCTATGTGTCTCTATATGTCTATGTGTCTCTATGTATCTCTGTGTCTCTATGTGTCTCTATGTGTCTCTGCGTCTCTATGTGTCTCTGTGTCTCTACGTCTCTATGTGTCTCTGTGTCTCTGTGTCTCTATGTATCTCTGTGTCTCTATGTGTCTCTATGTGTCTCTATGTGTCTCTACGTGTCTATGTGTCTCTACGTCTCTATGGGTATCTATCTGTCTATGTGTCTCTATGGGTCTCTATGGGTCTCTATGTATCTCTATGTGTCTCTACGTGTCTCTATGTGTCTCTACGTGTCAATGGATATCTACACGACAACCACAGCAGATCGATGGTGTTGGGGGGAGGGGGGACGTTGTCAGCCGGTAAAACACACAAAAAGAATAACGGCACGAGAAATAAAAAAAATAAAAAATAAAAATCTCCAACACAATGCCAAATTTCCTTTGCGAACGGGTGTTGTTGTGTGTGTGTCTGTGTGTGTGTCTGTGCAAAGCGGTGTGGGTCTGCCTGTACCCCGTGCAGAGTAGAGAAGGAGGAGGATGATGATGAGGAGGATGATGATGATGAGGAGGAGGAGAGGAGTGAGGAGTACAACCTCTTCTGACACCAGAGCCGAGACGTAGAAGCCAAAAAAGTCACCGCTCTGCCACGTGCAGTCATCGTCCAAGGCTTGACGGGAGTAGCCCCTCCCACCCCCGTGTCGCCCCGCCCCCTTTGGCTAGCCCCGCCCACCCACAGGGTAGCCCCGCCCACCCCGCTCCTTATCAACCAATGGCAGCGACGCTCCGCCCACCCCGCCCCGCCAACCCCGTCAGCTCAGCCAATCCCAGCACCGCCCGGCTCAGCCAAACCACGCCCACCTTCGCTGACTCCGCCCACCCCGCCCGCGTTAACCTCGTTAGCCACGCCCACATCCCCCACCCCGCCGACCCCCCACACGCGTCATTTCCGCTTCATCCGGCGGACGTGACGTCAGCGGGTTTGCCAAGATGGCCGCGCCCATGGGTAGGGTCAAATGGGCCATTTAAATACAGTACAGTACTGTACATTGTTTTGAATTCTAGATTTGAAGCTTTCGTGACTGCAAGGATTCATACTCTTAGTTCTTTCGGTAAAGTCACGTAGGTAAAAAATTAATAAAAAATAATAAAAAAATAAAATCACGGAAACTTGTATTGCCTCCGAAACGTGATTTTTATTTTATTTTTATTAATTTTTTTACCTACGTGACTTTACCGAAAAAACCTAAGAATATAGGTTAGATAAAGCTGTTTTACTCACAGGACATTCCAACAACGACACACACACACCATCAGTGCAAAGTACAGGACAGGTTAAACAACTCAACCAGGCACTCACAAATACAACACTAATCCATCCATCCCACATCATAACCAGGGCAAAGCCTCCACTTGAGCTCTGTAACTTATCTGTTAGAAGCGACCCTGGGCACCACAAATGGATAACCACTCACAAAGTGCTCTTTGGTTTGTTTTTTTTCGGTAAAGTCATGTAGGTAAAAAAATTAAATAAATTTAAATAAATCACGAAACTTCTAATCTAGAATTAAACTCACAAAGTGGCTAAATCGTCGTCGTCATCTCATCATCTGTCACCTACAGCAGTAACACACATTCCTGCGGAGGGAGCTGGTAGGAACGTCGGGTTGCTCGGTCAATGGCCTGCAGGGTCAACGGCGGCGTGGTGTATTCCGCAAATATGGCCGACTGTGAGGGCGGGCACAAGCCGGCGTGAGTAGGTTAAACGTTGAGTTTTATAAGGGCACCACGGGTGACCAGCCCCTCCCACCCAGCCCCACCCCTCCCACCCCCACCCAGCCCTCCCCACCCTCCCCACCCACCCCACCCTCCCACCCCCACCCAGCCTCACCCTCCCACCCAGCCCCTCCCACCCGCCCACCCAGCCCCACCCTCGCCTCCCCACCCAGNCCCACCCCTCCCANCCTCCCCTCCCACTCAGCCCATCCTNCCCACCCAGCCCTCCCCACCCTCCCACTCAGCCCTCCCCACCCTCCCCACTCAGCCCTCCCACCCTCCCCTCCCCACCCAGCCCCTCCCCACCCTCCCCACCCAGCCCCTCCCCACCCTCCCTCCCACCCAGCCCCTCCCCACCCAGNCCCANCCTCCCCACCCAGCCCCTCCCCACTCAGCCCACCCTCCACACCCTCCCCACCCTCCCTCCCACCCAGCCCCACCCAGCCCCTCACCACCCTCCCCACCCAGCCCTTCCCTCCCCACCCAGNCCCTCCCTGCNACGACGGACACAATAATCCCTGTGGGCTGATGTAACCAGGAGGTTCCTACCAGTGTAATCTAAATGCTCGATTGTATTTGTGGCTGCAGGAGGAAATCCGATGAGCTATTTTCGAAAATCACCAAAATAAATCCTGGTAGCAGTTGAATTTCGATGTGAAGCTTTCGTGACTGCAGGGATTCATCTTCTTGGTTATTTCGGTAAAGTCACGTAGAAGGGAAATAATAAAATAATAACAATTAAACATAAAATAATTCTCACGACGTTTCGGCCACAACGCAAGCAGCCGTCCTCAGGTGACGCTGTCACCCTGACAGACCTGTTCTCCACCTGAGGACGGCTGCTTATAATGTTTTATTTTTATTATTTTTCATTTCCATTCTACGTGACTTTACCGAAAGAACCAAGAAGATGAACCGTGTAGTTGCGACAGCTGAAGAAACTGAACGTTTCTGAAGGCCAATTAGACACATTATTATTAGAGGCATCAAACCCCCCCCCCCCCCCCCGTTTCATATGCGTACATTGCAGGGGCGGTTTCTTCATTAGGGCGATTGGGTGACGCACCACCAATGTCATTCAACCACAGAGTCACGCTAGCCGTCACTGTGCCTCTGGATATAGTCCAATCAGCGTCATGTCACGTTCTGTGGAGTACCGCCTCTTTTTGGGCGATTTCACTCCGGCTGAGAATCGCCCAGAGTGTTCCCATAGACTTACATTCAAAGATGTTTTTTTCGAACGGGGGCGCTCCAATGCATTCTCTATGGCTTCCGGGAGGGCTCGCACTAACGTGCCTACGTCATCATACGTAAGCACGTTTCATCCAACAATATAATTTATCGCCACCTAGTGGAATCTTTAATAAACTAAACTTGAGTGGTTTGTTTTTAAAGTGAGTATAGAAACAAACAAGATGTATTGTAAGAGTCAATTTATTTTTCATTAATATTAAAGAAGTGAAGTTGCCTTTACATGCTTAAGCTGTTAATTTATCCACTGCATGGGTGGACCTTATCCTTATCAATCATCCAGACATTTGCCCCCCCTGAGAGATTTTGCAGGAGCCGCCACTGGTACATTGTGAGTAGACCCCCCCCCCCATACACAAGCATACGCATTTGGGTTAACCTCCCCCTCCCCCCTCCATGCGTACGTACTGAATGGATGGCCCTAAGAACGTGAGAACAACAGCACATTCTTTGGTTCTTTCGTAAAGTCGTATGATAATAATAAATTAATTAAATACTAGCATACGACGCTTGATTGCAACACAACAATATCATCAGGTATAAATAATAGAAACACAAATCTGTATACTTAAAATGTAATGTAATACAACAGAGAGTCGGATAACGTAACACAACACCCTACCTATACACTACTACACACTACACTATACACTNCTACACTACACTATACACTACACTACACACTACACTACACTATACACTATACACTACACACTACACTATACACTACACTATACACACTATACACTACACACTACACACANACACTACACACTACACACACTACTATACACACTACACTACACTATACACTATACACTACACTACACTATACACTACACTATACACTACACTATATACATTACACACTACACTATACACTACTACAACAGAAATCGGATAACATAACACAACACCCTACCTATACACTACTACACACTACACTACACTACACTATACACTACTACAACAGAGAGTCGGATAACATAACAGTCAACACCCTACCCGGTTGATTACGTTCTTCCTGAGAATGCTAAATTTGAGAGAGAGATCAAACACAGAACCAGAGACATATAGACAGACATATAAGTAGAGATAGATATCACAGAGATACATAGAGAGAGAACAAACATAGGCTCAGGAAGAACGTAATTAACAAGGTAGGGTGTTGACTGTTATGTTATCAGACTCTCTGTTGTAGTAGTGTACAGTAGTGTATAGTGTAGTGTGTAGTGTATAGTGTAGTTAGTGTATAGTGTAGTAGTTGTGTAGTNTGTGTATAGTGTAGTGTAGTGTGCAGTATAGTGTATAGTGTAGTAGTGTAGTGTTGTGTAGTGTGTGTATAGTGTAGTGTAGTGTANTAGTGTAGTGTAGTGTATAGTGTANTGTGTGTAGTGTATAGTGTAGTGTAGTGTATAGTGTAGTNTGTAGTGTAGTGTAGGTGTAGTGTATAGTGTAGTGTANTGTGGTGTAGTGTGTGTAGTGTATAGTGTATAGTGTAGTGTATAGTGTAGTGTAGTAGTGTATAGGTAGGGTGTTGACTGTTATGTTATCCGACTCTCTGTTGTATTACATTACATTTCTAAGTACACTAGATTTGTGTTTCTATTTAATTTATACCTGATGATGATTGCTTGTGTTGCAATCGAAACGTCGTATGCTAGTATTTAATTAATTATTTTATCTTTATACGTGACTTTACCGAAAGAACCAAAGAATAATTCCTGCCGTCACGAAAGCTCCAAATTAAGTTTGAACAGCAGCACAGTGACACAAACACCGATAACATCGGTGCAAAGTACAGGACGAGTTAGAGCAATCACCGAGACACTCACAACTACAACACTAAGCCGCCCCCATCATCATAAGCAGGGCAAAGGCTCCACACCAAGTGATGTGTCACTTGTCATTCAGGAGAGACCCTGACCAACACAAATGGATAACCGTTCAGGACAGAGTGGCTTAGTTATCATCGCGTGGAAATAGATAGTAATCTAAACGCCACACTATACACTCCACTGCACTATACTACACTATACACTACACTATACACTATACAATACACTATACACTATACAATACACTATACACTACACTATACACTATACAATACACTATACACTACACTGTACACTACACTGTACACTACACTATACACTACACTATACACTACACTACNCAGTACACTATACACTACACTATACACTACACTACACTATACACTACACTATACACTATACAATACACTATACACTACACTATACACTACACTGTACACTACACTATACACTACACTATGCACTACACTATGCACTACACTACACACTACACTATACACTATACACACTACACTATACACTACACACTACACACTACTACACTATACACTACACTATACACTACACTATACTACAACACCTATACACTACTATACACTACACTACACACTACACTATACTACACACTACACTACACACTACACTATACACACTATACACTACACTCTCACACACTATACACACTACACTATACACTACACTATACACATTATAACACNATACACTACANCACTACACTNCACTACACTACACACTACTACACTATACACTACACTACACAATACACTATATATACACTACACTATACACTACACTACACACTACACTATACACTACACTACACTATACACTACACTACACTATACACTACCAACTAATATACTACACTACACTATACACACTACACTATACACACNATACACTACACTATACAACACACTACACTATACACTACACTACTATACACTACACACACTACACATATACACTACACTACACACTACACTATACACTACACACTACACACTGCACTATACACTACACTATACACAACACTATACACTACACTATACACTACAATACACTACACTACACACTACACTACTACACTACTACACTACACTATACACNACACTATACACACACACTATAC
>WFAB01002132.1:17500-30000 GCA_018977245.1 Lethenteron camtschaticum
GTGGGTCTCTATGGGTTCTGTGGTCTCTGTGGGTCTCTATGGGGTTCTGTGAGTCTCTGTGGGTCTCTGGGGTCTGTGGGTCTCTATGGGTGTCTGTGGGTGTCTGTGGGTCTCTATGGGTGTCTGTGGTGTCTGTGGGTCTCTGTGGGTCTCTGGGTGTCTGTGGGTCTCTATGGGGGTCTGTGGGTCTGTGGGTGTCTGTGGGTCTCTATGGGGGTCTGTGTGGGTCTCTGTGGGTCTTTGTGGGTCTCTGTGGGTCTCTGTGGGTCTCTGGGGGTCTGTGTGGGTCTCTGTGTGTCTTTGTGGGTCTCTGTGGGTCTCTATGGGGTCTGTGTGGGTCTCTGTGTGTCTCTGTGGGTCTCTGTGGGTCTCTGGGGTCTGTGTGGGTCTCTGTGGGTCTTTGTGGGTCTCTGTGGGTCTCTATGGGGTCTGTGTGGGTCTCTGTGTGGGTCTCTGTGGGTCTCTACGGGTCTGTGTGGGTCTCTGTGGGTCTCTATGGGTGTCTGTGGGTCTCTGTGTGGGTCTCTGTGGGTCTCTGGGGGTCTGTGTGGGTCTCTGTGTGGGTCTCTGTGGGTCTCTATGGGTCTCTGTGTGTCTCTGTGGGTCTCTGTGCGTGTCTGTGGGTCTCTATGGGTCTCTGTGTGGGTCTCTGTGTGTCTATGGGTCCTGTGGGTCTCTATGGGTGTCTGTGGTGTCTGTGGGTCTCTATGGGTGTCTATGTCTGTGTGGGTCTCTGTGGGTCTCTGTGTGTCTCTGTGGGTCTCTGTGGGTCTCTGTGGGTCTATGTGTGGGTTTCTGTGGGTCTCTGTGGGTCTCTATGGGGTTCTGTGGGTCTCTGTGGGTCTCTATGGGGTTCTGTGGGTCTCTGTGGGTCTCTGGGGGTCTGTGGGTCTCTATGGGTGTCTGTGGGTGTCTGTGGGTCTCTGGGTGTCTGTNGGTGTCTGTGGGTCTCTGTGGGTCTGTGGGTCNGTGTGTGGGTCTCTGGGTGTCTGTGGGTCTCTATGGGTCCCTATGGGGGTCTGTGGGTCTCTGTGGGTCTCTGTGGGTCTCTATGGGTGTCTGTGGGTCTCTATGGGTGTCTGTGGGTCTCTGTGTCCCTATGGGGTCTGTGGGTCTCTGTGGGTCTCTGTGGGTCTGGTGTCTGTGGGTCTGTGTCTGTGGGTCTGGGTCTCTGGTCTGTGGGTCTATGGGTGTCTGTGGGTGTCTGTGGGTGTCTGTGGGTCTCTATGGTGTCTGTGGGTCTAATGGGGGTCTCTATGGGTCTCCATGGGTCTCTTCCTTCCGCTATGAGGAAGCCACTGAATCTACGCTGCACATTTTAAATCATCAGCATCATCATCCAGATTGACAAACTAATTTATTGACAATCGCTTGTTGTTGTTGTTGTGTTTAGTTTGTTGTCCTTCCACCCCCACACCTCCGATGAGTAAAACAATTGGCTAGGTACGGTGCGAAAGAAGTTACACACACACGTGCACACACACGTGCACACACGTACACACACACATACACACACAAACACATACACACACACGTACACACACACACACGTGCACACACACACGTACACACACACTCACCTACACATACACACGTACACACACACGTACACACACACGTACACACACACACACGTACACACACATACACACACACGTACACACACATACACACACACACGAACACACACACACGTACACACACACACGTACACGCACACATACACACACAGCATCACCAAGGGCAAAATCAGAGACGCGGAGATGTTTAACATTATCGAGTCAACCTCAGCCTTGCCAAAGCACCACCACCACCAGCTCGCAGGCTGAACGTGTGGGGCCTTATCGATTAGGCGATCATCGGCTCAACGATTTGACACAATGCAGCTGTCCCACCGGACAGCAGTAACACACAGACACAGCCATCGCCCTACACGTAAGATGCTCTCTCAGCCTTGCCCAAACCACTACCACCACATCGCAGGCTGAACGTGTGGGGCCTTATCGATTAGGCGATCATCGGCTAAAATATTTGACACAATGTAGCTGTCCCACCAGACAGCAGAAACACACAGACACAGCCATCGCCCTAGACGCACTTACGATAACCTCTCAGCCTTGCCCAGACCACCACCAGCAGCTCGCAGGCCGAACGTGTGTGTCTGTCAGAGGCGCCGCAATCGAAAGGTCAAATTGCCTCCCCCCCTCAATAAGAAGACCACAGCGACGATGAACGTCGACGTTTAAAACAAAATACTAAAAGAATAATCGACAACGGGATTGACGCACGCGCATCCCGGCAAACACCGCTCGCTCCGTGCCGTCAACGCGTGGCGGCCCTCTGGCCTACGGACAGCGGCGCCGGACGAGGATATGGGAAGAGGCCATCGCTCTGCTGTAGGACAACCCGCATCAAGAACCAGTGACATCTACATCTGCAGAACGTGAAGAACTAATGGCATCTACATCTGTAGAACGTGAAGAACCAGTGGCATCTGCAGAACGTGAAAAACCAGTGGCATCTACATCTGCAGAACGTGAAGAACCAGTGGCATCTACATCTACAGAACGTGAAGAACCAGTGGCGTCTACAGAACGTGAAGAACCAGTGGCATCTACATCTACAGAACGTGAAGAACCAGTGGCATCTACAGAACGTGAAGAACCAGTGGCATCTATATCTGCAGAACGTGAAGAACCAGTGGCATCTACATCTGCAGAACGTGAAGAACCAGTGGCATCTATATCTGCAGAACGTGAAGAACCAGTGGCATCTACATCTACAGAACGTGAAGAACCAGTGGCATCTATATCTGCAGAACGTGAAGAACCAGTGGCATCTACATCTACAGAACGTGAAGAACCAGTGGCATCTACATCTGCAGAACGTGAAGAACCAGTGGCATCTACATCTGCAGAACGTGAAGAACCAGTGGCATCTACATCTGCAGAACGTGAAGAACCAGTGGCATCTACATCTACAGAACGTGAAGAACCAGTGGCATCTATATCTGCAGAATGTGAACCCAGTGGCATCTACATCTGTAGAACGTGAAGAACCAGTGACATCTACAGAACGTGAAGAACCAGTGGCATCTATATCTGCAGAATGTGAACCCAGTGGCATCTACATCTGTAGAACGTGAAGAACCAGTGACATCTACAGAACGTGAAGAACCAGTGGCATCTACATCTGTAGAACGTGAAGAACCAGTGGCATCTACATCTGTAGAACGTGAAGAACCAGTGGCATCTACATCTACAGAACGTGAAGAACCAGTGGCATCTACATCTGCAGAACGTGAAGAACCAGTGGCATCTACATCTGTAGAACGTGAAGAACCAGTGGCATCTACATCTGCAGAACGTGAACCCAGTGGCATCTACATCTGCAAATCGTGAAGAACCAGTGGCATCTACATCTGCAGAACGTGAAAACCAGTGGCATCTACATCTACAGAACGTGAAGAACCAGTGGCATCTACATCTGCAGACGTGAAGAACCAGTGGCATCTACATCTACAGAACGTGAAGAACCAGTGGCATCTACAGAACGTGAAGAACCAGTACATCTACATCTGCAGAACGTGAAGAACCAGTGGCATCTACATCTGCAGAACGTGAAGAACCAGTGGCATCTACATCTGCAGAACGTGAAGAACCAAGATATCTACATCTGCAGAACGTGAATAACCAGTGATATCTACATCTGCAGAACGTGAAGAACCAGTGACATCTACATATACAGAATGTGAAGAACCAGTGGCATCTACATATACAGAATGTGAAGAACCAGTGACATCTACATATACAGAACGTGAAGAACCAGTGACATCTACATATACAGAATGTGAAGAACCAGTGATATCTACATCTGCAGAACGTGAAGAACCAGTGGCATCTACATCTGCAGAACGTGAAGAACGAGTGGCATCTACATCTGTGTAGTATATAATGTAGTGCAGTAGTATATAGTAGTGTACTATATACTGCAGTGTAGTAGTATACAATGTAGTAGAGTGTATAATGTATAGTAATACCGTACATACCGTACAACACGTTTGCGATCGACAGCAAAGTTAGGCCTTACGAATAATTCAACTTACGAACAAACCTATGAAAACCTCCTCGACTCGTACGTAAGTCGAGGAGTCCCCTGTACATTGCCGAAAGGTGCACACAACGCATTTCAACTAATAGGGGTTTTTCCCCTTTTTCTGGCAACAAAACTGACACCTTTTGCAAGGAATCATGCTTACATTAACCACAATACTTGCAGTCAAATGCAAACAAAAATCAATACTCTGATAATGTATGCATTGTCTTTGAAACTGATTGGTCCACACCAGAGACAGCTTTCTTTAGAGCCTAGTCTCATTTGGTGTTCGACCAGATGACGCCAAAAGGCGCACAGTTCAAAGACAACGCACTTCCTTCACTCGTAATATTAACACCGGCCCCCGAAAATCAACAACAATTCGCCCCGTAGCGATAACTTCAATAATGCATCTTCTTGGTTCTTTCGGTAAAGTCATCACGTAGAAGGGAAATAATNAAATAATAAAAATAAAACATAATAAAATACAATTCTCACGACGTTTCGGCCACAACGCAAGCAGCCGTCCTCAGGTGAAGAACAGGTCTGTCGGAAGGCTTTCAGACGCAGTCTTCCCGACAGACCTGTTCTTCACCTGAGGACGGCTGCTTGCGTTGTGGCCGAAACGTCGTGAGAATTTTATTTTAATGTTTTTTTTTTTAGCCATGTAACATAGCTACTTCTGTGACCAGTTACATGCTAATTCCTCACATTAACATCATGCTAATCTCCCAGTGACATGCTAATTTCTCACTTTAACATCATGCTAATTCTCTCACATTAACACGGCTTATCCAATGCTAAATTCCTCTGTTGATATGTAAACTCCTTTGTCAAGGCGCTCTTCCCCTCCAACCCAGCGTAAATATACGCTGCCAAGCTTAGCGGTGTTCATTCAGAGGCTGTCTTTCCGACAGACGCTGTTCTTCACCTGAGGACGGCTGCTTGCGTTGTGGCCGAAACGTCGTGAGAATTGTATTTTATTATGTTTTATTTTTATCATTTGATTATTTCCCTTCTACGTGATGACTTTACAGAAAGAACCAAGAAGATGAATCCCTGCAGTCACGAAAGCTTTACATCGAAATTCAATACTGCAATCAAGATAAATCTCTGCTTAGCGTGGCCGTGCGTGCGTGCGTATGCGCAGCGCGAGTATTTAACCTGAACTTTGATTTGACCACGGAGCCGGGCCCACTAAGCTACATAGCTCTGTTTGTTCACTGGGCTATCACACGTGGTAGCAGCCAACACACATGTGGTCATAGGTGGAGGCGCGACCTTGTGCACCAGGCGAGGAGTCCACTCCACCAATGAGAGAGAGAAAGGCAGACTCCATATATACAGCAGGGTCAGGGTCGGGATCGAACCCACGACCTCCTGTGCACCAGGCGAGGGAGTCAACATCTCCTAGCCACCGTGATGATGATGATGACGATGAGAGAGACGCAAACTTCAAATCTTCACAGCCACANGCGTGTCAGGGTCGAGATCGAACCCACGACCTCCTGTGTACCAGGCGAGGTAGTCAACATCTCCTAGCCACCGTGACCCCCATCCAACGACTACGAACCCGGCGACCGAGCGATTCCCGCTCACGGCCACCGCGTGTCAGAACCGTCCCGGTCCCCACGACCACCTGAGGACCCGGTGTGTGAGTAACAACATCNCCATGGGGGGAGACAAAGGCGGCCGGGGTGGTGCTACCCACCACCCCCTGTGTGCACATGGGGTCTGCTGCTCGCACTACAGCTTGCCACAGTCTGCGGAGGCCACGACCTCCTGTGTGCGTGGCGTGGGCGTCACCGTCACATATATCATCATATCAGTGTCGTCATAATCTGTCGTCGTCTAATCAGTGTCGTTGACATCAATCTGCGGTCATCGTTGTCAGATACATCGTCGTCATCATCACCGTTGCAGCGCGGAATCATCATCTCATCGAAACATCGTGACATCATCATCATCGAC
This sequence comes from Lethenteron camtschaticum, assembly GCA_018977245.1. Taxonomy (NCBI): domain Eukaryota; kingdom Metazoa; phylum Chordata; class Hyperoartia; order Petromyzontiformes; family Petromyzontidae; genus Lethenteron; species Lethenteron camtschaticum. The sequence continues at coordinate 23,567 of WFAB01002132.1, forward strand.
ATCATCATCACCGTGATATAGCGCGGACATCATCTATCGACACATCTGACATCGTTGACATCATCATCATCACCATTGTGTTGACATCATCAACATCATCACCATTGACATCATCATCATCACCGTGATATCATCATCATCGTAATCATCGACATCACTCGTTGACATCGTTGACATCAACATCATCACATTGACCACCGTTGCATCATCACCATTGTGTTGACCATCAACAATCACCATTGACATACCGTTGATCATCATATCACCGTGANCTACATCATCATCGGAATCATGACATCATCATCCATCATTAACTCTGGCAATCATCACCATCATCACCATCATCGCCATACCATCATCGACATCATCTCACGTCACGTCACCACGACACCATCGTACGTCACCACCATCTCACCATCATAGTCACCACACGTCACCATCACACCACCATCATCGTCACCGTCACGTCATCGTCTANCACATCATCATGTCACCACCACACATGCATCATCCACCACACATCTTCACCGTCACCATCGCCGTCCANCATCGTCACCGCACCATCATGCTACGTCACCACCATCATCGCCACCACCACATCATCATGTCACCACCATCATCACAGTCACCACCATCATCGCCACCACCATCATCGTCACCACCACATATCGNCACCACCATCACCACGNTCATCGTTTCGAGGTGTGTCGACTGCTAGCAGTGTCCATGTGGTGACGATGACGACGACGATGACGACGATGACGACGATGACGACGACGACGACGACGATGATGATGATGACGACGATGACGACGATGACGACGATGACGACGACGATGACGACGACGATGACGACGAAGATGACGACGATGACGACGATGATGACGACGATGACGACGATGATGACGACGATGATGACGATGACGATGACGATGATGACGAGACGATGACGACGATGACGACGATGACGACGATGACGACGATGATNACGACGACGATGACGACGATGACGACGATGACGACGATGACGATATGACGAGATGATGACGACGATGACGATGACGACGATGAGACGATGACGAGAAATGGCCAATCGTTGGGGCGATCGACTTTGTCCGCTGAACCACGGAGGCTGCCGCCTGATGAAGCCGGTTGCAATTACTGGCGAAACGTCGAACTCAGATTGTAGATGTTGTGCCTTGGCGTCTCCAACACACAAGCGGTTAGTGCTGTACTAGTATAGTACACTATACACAACACTACACACTAACTATACACTACACTACACACTACTACACTTACACTACACTACACACACTATATACTATACACGTACACTATACACTATCCTATACACTACACATACACTACACTATACACTCACACTATACACTACATACACTACACTACACACTACGCTACACACNACACNATACACACACTATACACTCACTATACAATACAATATACACTACACACTAGTGCTGTACTAGTACACCACACTATACACNACACTATACAATACACACTAGTGCTGTACTAGTACACTACACTATACACTCACCTAGTCTGTACTAGTACACTCACACTATACACTACACACTAGTGCTGCTAGTACACTCACTATACACTACACACAGCTTACTGTACACACACTATACACTACACACTAGTGCTGTACTAGTACACTATACACTACACTATACACTACACTACACACTAGTGGTGTACTATACATTACACTACACTATACACTACTACACTACACTATACACTACACACTACACTACACTACACACACACTACACACTACTACACTACACACTACACTATACACTACACACTACACTACACACTACACTACACTACACACTACACTACACACTACACTAACACTACACTATACACTACACTATACACTAGTGGTGTACTATACATTACACTACACTTTACACTACACACTACACTACACACTACACTATAATACACTACACTATACACTACACACTACACTACACTACACACTGTTTAACGTGACACACCTTCACCGAACCGGCCGTGTCGGGTGGTGACGGGCTCTACAACACAACAACAACAACACTTCTACTATTTACGCGACTGGGGCCACCACGTCCGCTCCCGGAAAACAAAACGGAGCTCCACGATCAACTCACAGCGAGGCCCCTTCAGCACGCGATGTGTGAAGTGAAATACGAGTTTGTGTGTTCGATAGTGGCGTGTTCATCGATCAACGTGACGTTTTCCGCGCCCTCCCCTGGCAAAGGCAAAGGTCCCCCGCGTAGCCTCCAACATCGGGGCAAGTGCTGTTAGTAAGCGAGTAGCAGCAGCAGCAGCGGCAGCGGCTGCGGCTACCACGCCACGCCCGGACGCCTTTGTCTCTCCCCTCCGGAGACGATGTAACTCATTCAAGGCCGAGTCGACCTAGGGGAGGGCTCGGAGATGTGGACGCTAACCGCTGCGCCACCGCTCCCCCGCCTGTGCAAACGATGCGTAAATAATAACAACAACAACTTTAATCATCTGAAATTGTTTTAGACGTTTTGTGTTTGTCTGCGAGCCCGGCGGATTCTGCGGGGTTGTCCCTCGTGTCGCGTGCTGGCTAAGAGAATTAATCACGAAATCCGCGTGAATATAAATATACAATTATCACGAATATAATGATATAATTATTGTGAATGTACTGATATAATTATCATAAATATAATTATATAATTATCATGAATATAATGATATCATTATCATGAATATAATGATATAATTATCGTGAATATGATATCATTATCATGAATATAATGATATAATTATCGTGAATATGATATAATTATCAAGAATATAATGATATCATTATCATTAATATAAAGATATCATTATCACGAATATAAAGATATAATTATCGTGACTATAATGATATAATTATCATGAATATAATATAATTATCACGAATACAATTATATCATTATCATTCATATAATTAGATAATTATCACGAATACAATGACATCATTATCACGAACACAATGATATCATCAGCTTAAGAGAAGCGGCGGTGCGGGTGAGAGGGGTGGAGGAAACACAGCGGAGAATGCAACTCGGATTGTAGAGCAACCTTTCTAAAAACTCGCCGTCACGTGACCACATCAGCTGTGGGCCAATGAAAACAATTGTGTGTAGATATCACAAAAGCCTTCAACATAATAAGCGTTACAACGACCGTGCGTCATAGTTACAGCAACGACGATAATTCTAATTGATTACCACCTCTACTCTCTCCCCCGATTTAATTAACGAGAGAGAGAGAGGAAAAATACTGCACTCATTAAATCATCCTTAATTAAGACGATGAGAAACCTCCATTCCACGCCATCCCGTTTCAAGTGGTACAGTCCAAAATGAATGGCCCATGTGAACGTCGATTGCCCAATGCTGTAAGGGAAGTTCCAATCAAAGCCACCCCTCCAATGCAAATGATGAAGGATTAATAATATTAACGTGTTTAAGCAAACAGATGGTCCATCGCCGGACGATCTAAATCATAATTGTTTTTTTACCCTTCTATCTGGCGACAAAACTGACACCTTTTTTTACAAGGAGTCATGTTTGCATAGACCACAATACCTGCAGTCATAATGCAAAGAAAAACCACACAACTCTGATAATGTATGTGCACTGTCCTTGAAGTTGATTGGTCCACACCCTTTTGGCGTCATCTGGTCCAACACCATGTGAGACTAGGCTCTAAGGAAAGCTGTCTCGGGTGTGGACCAATCAACATCAAGGACAGTGCATACATTATCAGAGTTGTGTTTTTGTTTGCATTATGACCGCAGGTATTGTGGTCTATGCAAACATGACTCCTTGTAAAAAAAGGTGGCAGTTTTGTTGCCAGATAGAAGGGTAAAAAAACAATTATTATATTTTTTACCGGCAAATGAGGTTCCAATGTTGATCTAAGTCATTTGAAAGCCAATTACGTTTGCATTTGGGTTAATCCCCCCCTCCTCCCCCCTCCATGCGTGCGTACTAAATGGATGACCCCATCTAAGGCCGTATCACCCCCAAATATGGCACTACTGTAGAATGTACCACTGAAACTACTACCCCCCCTGTATTCAAGTGGTATGCCCCAACACGTACGGTCAATCTCGTGCTGTATTACCACAACACGCCACTGATGTGGAATGTATAACACTGACAACAACAACAACCGCCATTCGCCACTAAGTGGCGGTGATGTCACCACGACACTTGTGCCAGGCCATGTGCACCTTGAGGCTACCACGTGAAGTGTCGAACGCCCGCTGGCAGGAGGTCACGGGGCAGACCCAGCAGGTGCCACGGGTCGACTGACCGAGATGACTGGCTGATGCACCACCTGTGCCCCCTACTGTGCCAACTCGCTGTGCTTTAGCCACCCGGCGCTCCGCTCGTTGTTGTGAGCGTCGCTCTTCCACCCTCCGTTGTTGTTGGAGGGCGACTGCCTCCAACTGCCCAGTAGCGTCCTTCACGAGCCTCCTCCACTGAGGCCGATCTTGACACCGCTGGTACCAGTCATCGGCAAGTCCACTCAGCTCCACGTCCTCCTGTACCACATCACTCCATCTCTTCTCAGCCCGTGCCGTGCCCGTTTAGAGCCCCTGACAAACAGGCACAGAAACACACACACGCGCAAAACACCCCCGCCGCACCTCCTCCGATCCAAGTGGTACACTCCAAACCCATCACGTGGCGTTCTACCCAACATGGAATGTACCACTCGTGACGGCGGATTAGGGGTGTGGCACGAGGAGGGGATTAGTGTAACGGCACACACACACACGCGCAAAACACCCCCGCCGCCCTTCCCTTCCATCCAAGTGGTACACTCCAAACCCATCACGTGGCGTTCTACCCAACGCGGAATGTACCACTCGCGACAGCGGAGGAGGGGTGTGGGTCAGTGTGGGTGGACCCACCCCACCCCACCCCACCCACCCCACCCACCCCACCCACCCACCCACCCCACCCACCCTTGCCTAGCCAGAGCCTGGGCCCTGGGACTGTGCCATTCCGGTGGTGGCGACGGGGTGGCGGTTGGACTGGTCGACTGTGGAGGGGCAGGAGGGGTGGACAAGGGGCTGCTGCCCTCATCGTCATTCAGGATGACGACGAGGATGAGGTGGAGGTGGTGGAGGATGATGATGAGATGGTGGACGCTGCTGCTGCTGCTGCTCCTTCTTGTTCACCGTGCTGTTGTCCACCCGGTGGTCCAGAGTCACCCCGGGAAGTCGATTTCAGCCTCCTCACCTGCGGAGAGGGTGGTGGTGGTGGTTGTTGTGGTTGTTGTTGTTGCCGATGTGGTTGTTGTGGTGGTTGTAGTGGTGGTTGTTGTGGTTGTGGTTGTTGATGTGCTGATGTGGTTGTTGTGGTGGTTGTTGTTGTGGTTGTAGTGGTGGTTGTGGAGGTTGTGGTGGTGGTGGTGTGGTGGTTGTTGATGTGGTGGTTCTTGTGGTGGTGATGTGATGTTGTGGTTGTTGATGTGGTGGTTGTGGTGGTGATGGTAGCGGTGGTGGTTGTGGTTGTGATTGTGGTGGTGGTGATTGTGGTGGTGGTTGTGGTGGTTGTGGTGGTGGTGGTGGTGGTGGTGGTTGTGGTGGTGGTGGATGTGGTGGTGGTGATTGTGGTGGTTGTGGATGTGGTGGTTGTGGTGGTGGNGATTGTGGTGATTGTGGTTGTGGTGATTGTGGTGGTGGTTGTGGTGGTTGTGATGTGGTGGTGATTGTGGTGGTGGTTGTGATGTGGTGGTGGTGGTTGTGGTTGTGGTGGTGGTGGTTGTGATTGTGGTTGTGATTGTGGTGATTGTGGTGGTGGTTGTGGTTGTGGTGGTGATTGTGGTTGTGGTGGTTGCTGACCTCGGCACGTAGCCGCTTGACGGTAGCGGTGAGTTTGCCGACGCGCGACGAGTCGGCACGACCACGCAGCTCCCCGTGCAGACGGTCCTCCTCCTCCGCCACCACCACCACAACCACCACCACCACCACCACAACCACAACAACATCAACCACCACAATNACAACCACCACCACAACACAACCACAACAACACAACCACAACCACCACCACAACACAACCACAACCACCACCACCACAACAACACAACCACAACAATCACAACCACCACCACCACCACCACCACAACCATCACAACTATAACCACCACCACCAACACCACCACAACCACCACCATCACAACCACCACCACAACATCACCACCACAACCACCACCACCACAACATCACCACCACAACCACCACCACCNCCACAACAACATCACCACCACACCACCACCACCACAACAACATCAACCACAACAATCACAACCACCACCACAACCATTACAACTATAACCACCACCACAACCACCACCACCATCACAAC
>WFAB01002132.1:32500-50000 GCA_018977245.1 Lethenteron camtschaticum
CGCCGCTGGGTGCGGTTGAGCTGCGACCGCAAGGTGGAGCCCTCCTCCTGCAGACGCTGCTCCGTCTCCCGGCACGACGCCAGGTCCTCTCCATCCGGCGCAGCTCACCGGATGTCACGTGACTCTGGTGGGGGGTGGGGCGGGCGAGTGGAGGGCGAGCGGGTTGAGTGATTGAGTGAGTGGACGAGCGACTTGGTGAGTGATTGGGTGGGTGATTGAGTGGGTGAGTGAATGAGCGAGTGGGTGAGTGAGTGGTTGGGTGAGTGCGTGAGTGGGCGAGTGAATGAGCGAGTGGGTGAGTGGGTGAGTGAATGAGCGAGTGCGTGATTGAGTGGGTGAGTGAATGGGTGAGTTGGTGAGTGAGTGATTGGGTGGGTGAGAGAGTGGGTGGTTGGGTGAGTGAATGAGCGAGTGCGTGATTGAGTGGGTGAGTGAATGAGCGAGTGGGTGAGTGAGTGGTTGGGTGATTTGGTGGGGGGCGAGCGAGTGGGTGGTTGGGTGAGTGAATGAGCGAGTGCGTGATTGAGTGGGTGAGTGAATGAGCGAGTGGGTGAGTGAGTGGTTGGGTGATTTGGTGGGGGGGCGAGCGAGTGGGTGGTTGGGTGAGTGAATGAGCGAGTGCGTGATTGAGTGGGTGAGTGAATGATCGAGTGGGTGAGCGAGAGGTTGGGTGATTGGGTAGGTGGGTAGGCGAGTGAATGGTTGGGTGAGTGAATGAGCGAGTGGACGAGCGAGTTGGTGAGTGAGTGGTTGGGTGATTGGTTGGGTGGGTGAGTGAGTGGGTGGTTGGGTGGGTAAGTGAATGAGCGAGTGGGTGAGTGAGTGGTCAGGTGAGTGGGTGGGTGGGTGAGTGAGTGGTCAGGTGAGTGAATGAGCGAGTGGGTGCGTGAGAGGTTAGGTGGGTGAGTGAGTGGTTGGGTGAGTGAATGATCGAGTGGGTGAGCGAGAGGTTGGGTTATTGGGTGGGTGGGTAGGCGAGTGAATGGTTGGGTGAGTGAATGAGTGAGTGGGTGAGTGGGTGAGTGGTTGGGTGAGTGAATGAGTGAGTGGGTGAGTGGTTGGGTGAGTGATTGAGTGGTTGGGTGAGTGAATGAGCGAGTGAGTGAGTGGTGAGTGGTTGGGTGAGTGAATGAGCGTGTGAGTGGGTGAGTGATTGAGTGGGTGGGTGAGTGGTTGAGTGAGTGAGTGGGCGACTGACTGAGCGGGTGAGCGAGTGGGTGAGTGGGTGAGCGAGTCACCCCGGGGGTCCCCCCCCCCCCCCCACCTGCGTCTCCAGCTCGGTGAGACGGTGCCGCGTCTGGCTCAGCTCCGCCAGCGCCCGCGTCTCCGCGATCCGTGCCGCCATCAACTCATCCTCCACCGTGGCCGGCGTGGTGGCGGCGGTGGTGGCGGTGGTGGCGGTGGTGGCGGTGGTGGGTGGGTGGTGGTGGGGGCAGCTGTAGCTCCTTCCTTGCTGCTGCTGGCAACGTAGGCCTGGGGTTGAGGTGGGGGGGAGGGGGGCAGTGGTGGGTGGGTGGAACCTGCTCCCACTCAGCTCCCACCTGACCCCACTTGACCCCACCTGACCCCACTTGACCCCACCTGACCCCACCTGACCCCACCTGTAACCGTGCCGCTCCCACGTTGCTCCCACGTGACCCCTTGCTCCCTGCTTGCTACCACCCTGCCCCCACCCCGCCCCCCCCCCGCCCCCCCCTGCCCCCCACCTGCCCCCCCCGCCTCCCCCTGCCCCCCCCGCCCCCACCTCCCAGTGACGTTGCAGGGTGTCGAGGCGCTGGCGCAGCTCGTGTGCGCCCTGCAGGGCGCCCGCCTCGACCCCCCGTGACGTCAGCAGCGCCGAGCGCAGACGGGGCGCACTGCCCTCCTCAGGGAGCTCACAGCGCTTCTACAGGGGGGGCAGGGGGAGGGGGGAGGGGGGGAGAGGGGGGGTGGGGGCAGGGGGGACAGGGGGAGAGGGGGGTAGGGGGAGGGGGAGAGGGGGAGGCAGGGGGGAGAGAGGGGGGGCAGGGGGGGAGAGGGGAGAGAGGGGGGGGGGATGAGAGGGGGGGCAGGGGATGTTGTGATATTTGACAAAAGTGGAACACAACCCCAGCGGGTACACATGGCCTGGACCACGGGAGCCTCCTCCTCCATCTCTATGGTGGTGTGGCCTGCCCCCCCATCTCTATGGTGGTGTGGCCTGCCCCCCCCCATCTCTATGGTGGTGTGGCCTGCCCCCCCCATCTCTATGGTGGTGTGGCCTGACCCCCCCATCTCTATGGTGGTGTGGCCTGCCCCCCCCCCCATCTCTATGGTGGTGTGGCCTGCCTCCCCTCCTCACCTCCTCCATCTCTATGATGGTGTGGCCTGTCCCCTCCCCCCCATCTCTATGATGGTGTGGCCTGTCCCCTTCCCCCCATCTCTATGATGGTATGGCCTGTCCCCTCCCCCCATCTCTATGATGGTGTGGCCTGTCCCCTCCCCCCCATCTCTATGATGGTATGGCCTGTCCCCTCCATCTCTATGATGGTGTGGCCTGCCTCCCCTCCTCACCTCCTCCATCTCTATGATGGTGTGGCCTGCCTCCCCTCCTCACCTGCTCCATCTCTATGATGGTGTGGCCTGCCCCCCTCCTCACCTGCTCCATCTCTATGATGGTGTGGCCTGACTCCCCTCCTCACCTGCTCCATCTCTATGATGGTGTGGTCTGCCCCCCTCCTCACCTGCTCCATCTCTATGATGGTGTGGTCTGCCCCCCCTCCTCACCTGCTCCATCTCTATGATGGTGTGGCCTACCTCCCCTCCTCACCTGCTCCATCTCTATGATGGTGTGGCCTACCTCCCCTCCTCACCTGCTCCATCTCTATGATGGTGTGGTCTGCCCCCCCTCCTCACCTGCTCCATCTCTATGATGGTGTGGCCTGAACCCCCCCTCCCCCCATGATGGTATGGCCTGTCCCCACCCCCCCATCTCTATGATGGTGTGGCCTGCCTCCCCTCCTCACCTGCTCCATCTCTATGATGGTGTGGCCTGAACCCCCCCTCCCCCCCATGATGGTATGGCCTGTCCCCTCCCCCCCCATCTCTATGAAGGTGTGGCCTGCCTCCCCTCCTCACCTGCTCCATCTCTATGATGGTGTGGCCTGAACCCCCCCCTCCCCCCCATGATGGTATGGCCTGTCCCCTCCCCCCATCTCTATGATGGTGTGGCCTGCCCCCCTACTCACCTGCTCCATCTCTATGATGGTGTGGCCTGCCCCCCTCCTCACCTGCTCCATCTCTATGATGGTGTGGCCTGCCCCCCTACTCACCTGCTCCATCTCTATGGTGGTGTGGCCTGCCTCCCTACTCACATGCTCCATCTCTATGATGGTGTGGCCTGCCCCCTCCCCTGCTCCATCTCTATGATGGTGTGGCCTGCCCCCCCCATCTCTATGATGGTGTGGCCTGCCCCCCCCCCTCCTCACCTGCTCCATCTCTATGATGTGCTCCTGGACGTGCCGCAAGGCGGTGTGTACGGCCTCCTCCCGCAGCTGGGAGCGCGCCAGCTGCTGCTCCAGCCCCAACACAAACTCCTCGGAGCAGCGGAGACCCCGGGACACCTCCTGGCAACATCACAGAGAAGACGCAATCGGTTGACGCAATCGGTTGCCGCAATCGGTTGGCGCAATCGGTTGGCGCAATCGGTTGGCGCAATTGGTTGCGATTACCCGCAATCGGTTGCCGCAATCGGTTGCCACAATCGGTTGTGATTGCCCGCAATCTGTTGGCGCAATCGGTTGCGATTATCCGCAATCGGGCCCACAAGTGTATCCCGCAAATCGCATCCCGCATCCCGCAAATCCGATCATCTGCAATCGGTTGCGATCGTCTGCAATCGGTTGCCGCAATCGGTTGCGATTATCCGCAATCGGGCCAGCAGGTGCATCCCGCAAATCGAATCCCGCAAATCCGATCCTGCAATCGGTTGCGATCGTCTGCAATCGGTTGCCGCAATCGGTTGCGATTATCTGCAATCGGCGGCACTGAATATATAAACGAAACAACCCAGGTGTCTCCTGCCTTTTGGGCCATCTTATGGATACACATTTACAAAAAATCAATGTACAAAATCAATGGATTTCAATGGCTCTCCGTGGATTGCAATGGATTGCACACAGGCCCTAAAATCATAATAAATTAGAAAGCACTCCCCACACAGATCCACACGAAAGGCAACATCTTCCGATGGATTCCAATGGCTGTAGATGGACCCCAATGGCTGTAGATGGATTCCAGCAGCTGACGATGGATCCCAGCGGGTCATGGATGGGTCACAGAGATCGTGGATGGGTCACAGAGTTCGTGGATGGGTCACGGAGATCGTGGATGGGTCACGGAGTTCGTGGATGGGTCACGGAGTTCGTGGATGGGTCACGGAGATCGTGGATGGGTCACAGAGATCGTGGATGGGTCACGGAGTTCGTGGATGGGTCATGGAGATCGTGGATGGGTCACGGAGTTCGTGGATGGGTCACGGAGTTCGTGGATGGGTCACGGAGATCGTGGATGGGTCACGGAGATCGTGGATGGGTCACGGAGATTGTGGATGGGTCACGGAGTTCGTGGATGGGTCACGGAGTTCGTGGATGGGTCACGGAGATCGTGGATGGGTCACGGAGATCGTGGGTGGGTCACGAAGATCGTGGATGGGTCACGGAGTTCGTGGATGGGTCACGGAGATCGTGGATGGGTCACGGAGTTCGTGGATGGGTCACGGAGTTCGTGGATGGGTCACGGAGTTCGTGGATGGGTCACAGAGTTTGTGGATGGGTCACGGAGTTCGTGGGTGGGTCACGGAGATCGTGGATGGGTCACGGAGTTCGTGGATGGGTCACGGAGTTCGTGGATGGGTCACGGAGATCGTGGATGGGTCACGGAGATCGTGGATGGGTCACGGAGATTGTGGATGGGTCACGGAGTTCGTGGATGGGTCACGGAGTTCGTGGATGGGTCACGGAGATCGTGGATGGGTCACGGAGATCGTGGGTGGGTCACGAAGATCGTGGATGGGTCACGGAGTTCGTGGATGGGTCACGGAGATCGTGGATGGGTCACGGAGTTCGTGGATGGGTCACGGAGTTCGTGGATGGGTCACGGAGTTCGTGGATGGGTCACAGAGTTTGTGGATGGGTCACGGAGTTCGTGGTGGGTCACGGAGATCGTGGATGGGTCACGGAGATCGTGGATGAGTCACAGAGATCGTGGATGGGTCACAGAGTTCGTGGATGGGTCACGGAGTTCGTGGATGGGTCACGGAGTTCGTGGAAGGTCACGGAGATCGTGGATGGGTCACGGAGATCGTGGATGGGTCACGGAGTTCGTGGATGGGTCACAGAGATCGTGGATGGGTCACGGAGATCGTGGATGGGTCACGGAGTTCGTGGATGGGTCAGAGTTCGTGGATGGGTCACAGAGATCGTGGATGGGTCACGGAGATCGTGGATGGGTCACGGAGTTCGTGGATGGGTCACAGAGTTCGTGGATGGGTCACGGAGATCGTGGATGGGTCACGGAGATCGTGGATGGGTCACGGAGATCGTGGATGGGTCACGGAGATCGTGGATGGGTCACAGAGTTCGTGGATGGGTCACGGACATCGTGGATGGGTCACGGAGTTCGTGGATGGGTCTCAGAGTTCGTGGATGGGTCACAGAGATCGTGGATGGGTCACAGAGATCCTGGATGGGTCACAGAGTTTGTGGATGGGTCACGGAGTTCGTGGATGGGTCACAGAGTTCGTGGATGGGTCACAGAGATCCTGGATGGGTCACGGAGATCGTGGATGGGTCACAGAGTTCGTGGATGGGTCACGGAGATCGTGGATGGGTCACGGAGTTCGTGGATGGGTCACGGAGTTCGTGGATGGGTCACAGAGTTCGTGGATGGGTCACGGAATTCGTGGATGGGTCACAGAGATCGTGGATGGGTCACAGAGTTCATGGATGGGTCACAGAGTTCGTGGATGGGTCACGGAGTTCATGGATGGGTCACGGAGTTCGTGGATGGGTCACGGAGATCGTGGATGGGTCACGGACATCATGGATGGGTCACAGAGATCGTGGATGGGTCACAGAGTTCGTGGATGGGTCACAGAGATCGTGGATGGGTCACGGAGTTCGTGGATGGGTCACGGAGATCGTGGATGGGTCACAGAGATCGTGGATGGGTCACAGAGATTGTGGATGGGTCACGGAGATCGTGGATGGGTCACAGAGTTCGTGGATGGGTCACAGAGATCGTGGATGGGTCACGGAGTTCGTGGATGGGTCACGGAGATCGTGGATGGGTCACGGAGTTCGTGGATGGGTCACGGAGATCGTGGATGGGTCACGGAGTTCGTGGATGGGTCACAGAGATCGTGGATGGGTCACGGACATCGTGGATGGGTCACGGAGATCGTGGATGGGTCACGGAGATCGTGGATGGGTCACGGAGATCGTGGATGGGTCCCAGTCAGCAAGGGTCGGCGGGCAGCAGCTTCGGACCAAGCGACTCGCGACGACAGAGCGCCGGGCGCGTCCGTGGGGTTGGCGGTGCCAAGTCCCCCTGTCCGGACCCTCCCCCCCCCCCACCTCCTCGAGTGGGGGGGCGTCACCCCCCCACTACCACCCACCACCGCCGTGTCCCTCACCAGCTGTTCCTGGAGGTGGGTGGCACTACCCTCGGCCTCCTGCAAGCGTGCCACAGCCTCGCGGTTCTGATGCCTCAGCTGAGCCAACTCCCGCCTCAGCAGGGACTGCTCCTCGTTCTCCTGGGCACGGCAAACCTGGCCCTTGTGTGTCGGGGGTGGAGGAGGTGGTGGTGGTTGTGGTGGTAGTGGAGGAGGTGGAGGAGGAGGAGGAGGAGGAGGTGGGAGGAGGAGGTNGGAGNAGGAGGAGGGAGGAGGTGGGAAGGTGGAGGTGGTGGAGGAGGAGGTAGTGGAGGAGGTGGAGGAGGAGGTGGAGGAGGAGGTGGAGGAGGTGGAGGAGGTGGAGGTGGTGGAGGAGGTGGTGGAGGAGTGGTGGAGGAGGTGGAGGAGGTGGTGGAGGAGGAGGTAGTGGAGGAGGTGGAGGAGGAGGGGGAGGAGGTGGGTGGAGGAAATGGTGGAGGAGGTGGAGGAGGAGGTGGAGGAGGTGGAGGAGGTGGAGAGGTGGAGGTGGTGGAGGAGGTGGTGGAGGAGGTGGTGGAGGAGGTGGAGGAGGAGNGAGGAGGAGGGAGGAGGTGGAGGAGGGGGAGGAGGAGGTGGGAGGGGAGGAGGTGGGAGGTGGGAGGAGGAGGAGGAGGTGGAGGAGGAGGTGGAGGAGGAGGTGGTGGAGGAGGTGGTGGAGGAGGTGGGAGGGGAGGAGGTGGAGATGGTGGAGGAGGAGGAGGTGGGTGGAGGAAATGGTGGAGGAGGTGGAGGAGGAGGTGGGGAGGTGGGAGGAGGTTGAGGTGGAGGAGGTGGAGGGAGGAGGACGAGGTAGGAGGAGGAGGTGGGTGGAGGAGGTGGGAGGGGAGGAGGTTGAGGTGGGAGGAGTGGAGTGAGGAGGAGGAGGAGGAGGAGAGGACGGGAGAAGGGAGAATTGAAGGAGCAACAGGGATCGTGACAGAGGTAGAATGTGGCCCGGCGACTTCAACCAAAGACAAAGATCCCCCGTGTAGCCTCAATAGACCGTTGGGGCAAGTGCTGTTCGCGAGCAACTAAGGCCGAGGTCGTGGGTGGCCAGCACCGCCGCGTGCCCGGCCGCCTTTGTCTCCCCAGTGGTCACAAAGACAAAGATCCCCCGTATAGCCTGCGACCGGTTGCCGGGGCAAGTGCTGTTAGCAGGGAGGAGCAGAATCACCCTATAGAGGCCGGCACTGTGGCACGCGAGGGGCGGGCGGGCGGGCGGGTTCACATGTTCGTCAGCGATGTTGGTGGCCGTGAGCGGGAATCGAACTCGGGACGCCGGGTTCGGAGAGCAGCGTAGCGCTAACTGCTGCGCCACCGCTCCCCACACACTCGCTCACTCGCTCGCTCACCATGCTGATACGACACACAGGTGGGCCAGACGGAAAAGCACACACAGACGCACAGACAGACAGACAGTCGGACACTCGGACATACAGACACACAGACAGACACACAGACAGACACACAGACAGACACACGGACAGACAGTCGGACAGACACTCGGACATACAGACACACACACAGACAGACACAGACAGACACACAGACACACAGACAGAAACACAGACACACGGACAGACAGACAGTCGGACAGACACTCGGACATACAGACACACAGACAGACAGACACACAGACACAGACACACACACGGACACACAGACAGACACACAGACATACAGACACACACAGACACACACAGAGACACACACACACAGACACACACACACAGACACACAGACACACACACACACAGACACACACACACAGACATACAGACACACACAGACACAGACACACACACACAGACACACACACAGACACATACACACACACAGACACACACACGGATAGACAACCCCCACCCTCTAACGAGGACTCCAACTTGCAACATTTCCCACTGCGGGCAACCACCAGGCCGGTCGACGCTCATGAATATTCATGAGGCGGCCAGGGGCGGGGCATAGACCGTGACGTGGGCGGTGACGCGATGTTGTGCTGTACCGCGGTGGGTCCGCGCGCTCCCTACCTGCACGAGTTTGTCTACCAGCGCTGTGGCCTCCTGGTGTGCGCTCGGCAGGGAAAGCGAGCGGCAGAGTGAGCGAGCGAGTGATTAAGTGAGTGAGTGAATCAAAGAGTGAGTGAATCAGAGAGTGAGTGAGGGAGCAATTGATTGAGTGAGCGATTGAGCGAGTGAGCGATTGAGTGAGCGAGAGATCGAGCGAGTGATTGAGTGAGTGAATCAAAGAGTGAGTGAGGGAGCAATCGATTGGGCGATCGAGTGAGCGGGTGAGCAAGTGAGGGAACGAGTGAACAGTGAATGAGTGAGCGATCGATTGAGCGATCAAGTGAGCGATTGATTGAGTGAGCGAGTGAGTGAGCGGGTGAGCGAGCGAGTGAGCGAGCGAGCGAATGAGTGGGTGAGCGAGGAACGAGTGAACAGTGAATGAGTGAGCGAGCCAATGAACGAGCGAATGAGTGAGTGAGCGAATGAGTGAGTGAGCGAGCGAGCGGTGAGCGAGCGAGCGAGCGGGTGAGCGAGCGAGCGAGCGAGCGAGCGAGCGGGCGAGCNGGTGAGCGAGCGAGCGGGTGATCCATTAGGTAAGCGGCAGCAGCAGCAGCAGGGTAAGGAACGGAGAGAGAGAACAAGAGGAGAGAGAGAGAGAGAGACAGGGCTCGTGAGCAGAGGCACACCAATCACACGGCACGGTCGCAGATCGAGAGAAAGCAACAGCGAGAAACAGTCGGATGCGGTTCGGTGATGTCCGCTTTCCTCTTGATGCACGGGAAGGCTGCGGTCGTTATTATTTATTCATTTCGCTGGTTCGCCCCCACGAACGCTCCACCGAGTCACTATGGGAACCTCATTTGCCAGTAAAAATATGATAATTGGTTTTTTACCCTTCTATCTGGCAACAAAACTGACACCTTTTTACAAAAAAGGTGTCAGATAGAAGGGTAAAAAACCAATTATTATATTTTTACTGGCAAATGAGGTTCCCATAGTGTAGATGCTTGCCCCGAGCTCTCATACTCTGATGGTGCATTGTCTTTGAGTTGTGCGCCTTTTGGCGTCTTCTGGTCCAACCCATGTGAGACTAGGCTCGAAGGAAAGCTGTCTCGGGTGTGGACCAATCAACTTCAAGGACAGTGCATACATTATCAGAGTTGTGTTTTTTGTTTGCATTATGACTGCAGGTATTGCGGTCAATGCAAACATGACTCCTTGTAAAAAGGTGTCAGTTTTGTTGCAGATAGAAGGGTAAAAAAACAATGATCATGCACCACTGAGTCTCAAGGATCTATGTCACGAGGGTCCTGCCCAGGTGTTGGCAGTAGGGTGGTGGTCACGTTGATGCTCGCTGCTGCTCGAATCAGATGCTTGAATTGGTTCTACGCTTCCATTGACTCGAACCAGTTCAACCTCCTCTTCTTGGTTCTTTCGGTAAAGTCACGTAGAATGGAAATAATCAAATAATAAAAATAAAACATAATAAAATAATGAAAATAAAACATAATAAAATAATAAAAAAATCATAATAATATAATAAAAATAAAATAATAATAAAACATGATAAAATAATAAATAAAACACAATAAATAATAAAATAAAACATTATAATAATAAAAATAATAATAATAAAATAATAAAAATAAAACATAATAAAATAATAAAAATAAAACATAATAAATAATAAAATTTACACTATGAGATCTCTTTTACCAGTGGCAAAATATAATAGTAGGTTTTTACCCTTTTAACTGGTACAAAACTGACACCTTTATTCAAGGCATCATGTTTGCAATGACCACAACACAAGTAGTCAAAAAAGCAAACAAAAAGAAGCAACTCTGATAAGGATGATAATATGCACTGTCCTTGAAGTTGATTGGCCCACACCCGAGACGGCTTTCTTTAGAGCCTAGTCCCCATTGGTGTAAGATATCTCATAGTGTAAATGCTTACCCCGAGCTCTCAATACTCTGATATTGCACTGTGTTTGAGTTGTACGCCTTCTGGTGTCATCTGGCCCTACACCAATGGGGACTAGGCTCCAAAGAAAGCCGTCTCGGGTGTGGGCCAATCAACTTCAAGGACAGTGCATATTATCATCCTTATCAGAGTTGCTTCTTTTTGTTTGCTTTTTTGACTACTTGTGTTGTGGTCATTGCAAACATGATGCCTTGAATAAAGGTGTCAGTTTTGTACCAGTTAAAAGGGTAAAAACCTACTATTAAAATAATAAAATACAACATAACATAATAAAAATAATAAAAATAAAATAATAAAAATTAAACATGATAACATAATAAATAAAAACATAATAAAATAAAACATTATAATATGATAAAAAAAATAATAATAAAATAATAAAAATAAAACATGATAAAATACGATTCTCACGACGTTTCGGCCACAACGCAAGCAGCCGTCCTCAGGTGAAGAACAGGTCTGTCGGGGAGACAGCGTCTGAATGAACACCACCAGGCTCATATGCAAATTCCTTTGTCAAGGCGCCCTTCCTCCTCTAACGCAGCGTAAATATACGCTGCCAAGCCTGGTGGTGTTTCATTCAGACGCTGTCTTTCCGACAGACCTGTTCTTCACCTGAGGACGGCTGCTTGCGTTGTGGCCGAAACGTCGTGAGAATTATTTTATGTTTTATTCTAATTATTTTATTATTTCCCTTCTACTCGACTTTACCGAAAGAACCAAGAAGATGAATCCCTGCAGTCACGAAAGCTTTACATCCAAGTTCAACATCTGTTTGGCACCTGGCACTTCCTCTTTAGGACACCCCCCCTTCCTACCCGCGACCCCACCCCGCGACCCAGCCACGACCCCACCCCGCGACCCAGCCCGCGACCCAGCCCACGACCCCACCCGCGACCCCGCCCGCGACCCCGCCCGCGACCCAGCCCGCGACCCAGCCCGCGACCCAGCCCGCGACCCCGCCTGCGACCCAGCCCACGACCCCACCCGCGACCCAGCCCGCGACCCAGCCCGCGACCCAGCCCGCGACCCCGCCCGCGACCCAGCCCGCGACCCCGCCCGCGACCCAGCCCGCGACCCCGCCGCGACCCCGCCGCCACCCCACCCCGCGACCCAGCCCGCGACCCCGCCCGCGACCCCGCCGCGACCCCACCCACCACCCACCGCCCCACCCACCGCCCCCCACCGCCCCACCCTGCCCCACCCACTACCCACCCACCGTCCCACCACCACCACACCCACCGCCCTACCCACCGCCCCACCACCGCCCCACCCACCCGCCGCCACACCCACCGCCCCGCCCACCGCCCCGCCCACCGCCCCGCCCACCGCCCGCCCACCGCCCACCCACCCACAGTGTCCCGCGTGGTGACCGGGAGGTGCTCACCTTCTCCAGATTCTCCACCCTCTGTCGGAGGAGACGGTTTTCTGTCCGGAGACGCTGGAGACACGGCAGGCAGAGAGACGGGACAGGGGGACAGAGAGACAGACAGGGAGACAGGAGACAGACAGGGAGACAGACAGACAGGGAGACAGAGAGACAAAGAGAGAGGCAGACAGAGAGAGAGGCAGACAGAGAGACAGACAGAGAGACAGACAGGGAGACAGGGAGACAGAGAGACAGACAGGGAGATGGGACAGGGAGACAGGGAGCCGGACAGGGAGACAGGGAGACAGAGAGACAGACAGACAGAGAGACAGACAGGGAGTCGGACAGGGAGTCGGACAGGGAGACAGACAGATGGACAGGGAGACAGAGAGACAGACAGGGAGACAGAGAGACGGACATTACAGAGAGACAACATCCGCACACACAGTCGGGAATCGAACCAGGACCAGCTGCTGCCACCCGTACCACCTACCACCCGTACCACCTACCACCCGTACCACCTGCCACCCGTACCACCTGCCACCCGTACCACCTGCCACCCGTACCACCTGCCACCTACCACCCGTACCACCTACCACCCGTACCACCTACCACCCGTACCACCTACCACCCGTACCACCTACCACCCGTACCACCTACCACCCGTACCACCTACCACCCGTACCACCTACCACCCGTACCACCTGCCACCCGTACCACCTGCCACCTGTACACCTACCACCCGTACCACCTACCACCCGTACCACCTACCACCCGTACCACCTACCACCCGTACCACCTACCACCCGTACCACCTACCACCCGTACCACCTACCACCCGTACCACCTACCATCCGTACCCCCTGCCACCCGTACCACCTACCACCCGTACCACCTACCACCCGTACCACCTACCATCCGTACCACCTGCCACCCGTACCACCTACCACCCGTACCACCCGTACCACCTGCCACCCGTACCACCTGCCACCCGTACACCTACCACCCATACCACCTGCCACCCGTACCACCTGCCACCCGTACCACCTACCACCCGTACCACCCGTACCACCTACCACCCGTACCACCTACCATCCGTACCCCCTGCCACCCGTACCACCTACCACCCGTACCACCTACCACCCGTACCACCTACCATCCGTACCCCTGCCACCCGTACCACCTGCCACCCGTACCACCTACCACCTACCACCTACCACCTACCACCCGTACCACCTACCACCCGTACCACCTACCACCCGTACCACCTACCATCCGTACCCCTGCCACCCGTACCACCTGCCACCCGTACCACCTACCACCCGTACCACCCGTACCACCTACCACCCCTACCACCTACCACCCGTACCACCTACCACCCGTACCACCTACCACCCGTACCACCTACCACCCGTACCACCTACCACCCGTACCACCTACCACCCGTACCACCTACCACCCGTACCACCTACCACCGTACCACCTTCCACCCGTACCACCTACCACCCGTACCACCTACCACCCGTACCACCTCCACCCGTACCACCTACCACCCGTACCCCTACCACCCGTACCACCTACCACCCGTACCACCTACCACCCGTACCACCTGCCACCCGTACCACCTGCCACCCGTACCACCTACCACCCGTACCACCTGCCACCCGTACCACCTACCACCTACCACCCGTACCACCTACCACCCGTACCACCTGCCACCCGTACCACCTACCACCCGTACCACCTGCCACCTACCACCCGTACCACCTACCACCCGTACCACCTGCCACCCGTACCACCTACCACCCGTACCACCTGCCACCCGTACCACCTACCACCCGTACCACCTACCACCTACCACCCGTACCACCTGCCACCCGTACCACCTACCACCCGTACCACCTACCACCTACCACCCGTACCACCTACCACCCGTACCACCTACCACCCGTACCACCTGCCACCCGTACCACCTACCACCCGTACCACCTACCACCCGTACCACCTACCACCCGTACCACCTGCCACCCGTACCACCTACCACCCGTACCACCTACCACCCGTACCACCTACCACCCGTACCACCTACCACTCGTACCACCTTCCACCCGTACCACCTACCACCCGTACCCCTGCCACCCTGCCACCCGTACCCCGGCGGGCACCCAGCGGGCACCCTGCGGGCACCCTGCCCCAGGGCTGAACCTTCACCTTCATCTCCACCTGCTCCTGGATCTCCTTGCTGCGCTGCGTGTTGTACTCCCTCTCGAGCCTGCGTGGCAGAGAGACAAAGACAAAGGTGCCCCGTGTAGCCTCCAGCATGCCGTGAGGGGCAAGTGCTGTTAGTAGCGAATAGCAGCAGCAGCAACAGCAGCACCCAATGAACTGTGGCACACGAGGTGGTGGGTGGTGAGCGAGTGGTTAGCGAGTGGTGAGCGAGTGCTGAGCGAGGGGTGAGCGAGTGGTGAGCGATAGGTGAGCGAGGGGCGAGTGAGTGGGTGAGTGAGTNGTGGTGAGTGAGTAGTGAGTGAGTGTATGGTGAGTGANTGAGTGAGTAANTGAGTGAGTGAGTGAGTGAGGTGTGAATGAGTGAGTGAATGAGTGAGTNTGTGAGTGAGTGAGTGTATGAGTGAGTGAGTGTATGAGTGAGTGAGTGATGTAGTGAGTGAGTGAGTGAGTGTATGAGTGAGTGAGTGAGTGTATGAGCGAGCGAGTGTGTGAGTGAGTGTATGAGTAAGTGTATGAGTGAGTGAGTGAGTGTATGAGTGAGTGTATGAGTGAGTGAGCGAGTGAGNGAGTGAGTGNGTGAGTGGTGAGTGAGTGAGTGTATGAGTGAGTGTGAGTGAGTGGTGGAGTGGTGAGTGAGTGGTGAGTGAGCGAGTGGTGAGCGAGTGGTGAGCGAGCGAGTGGTGAGCCAGTGAGTGGTGAGTGTATGAGCGAGCGAGTGATGAGCGAGTGAGTTGTGAGTGTATGAGCGAGCGAGTGGTGAGTGAGTGAGTGTCTGAGTGAGTGTATGAGTGAGTGTGTGAGTGAGTGTCTGAGTGAGTGGGCGACTCACTTCCGCATCCTCTTGGCGTTGTACTTGACCTGGAACGCCTGTGTCATCAACCGCTCGGGGCAGCTGTCAAACATGTGGGGGATGGCCTTTTGGAAATGCTGCGGAGGTCACGGGGTCACGGGTCACAAAGACACGGGGTCATGGAGACTTGGGGTCACGGGGTCACAAAGAGACGGGGTCACAAAGACACGGGGTCATGGAGACGTGGGTCACGGGGTCACAAAGACACGGGGTCATGGAGACGTGGGGTCACGGGGTCACAAAGACACGGGGTCATGGAGACGTGGGGTCACGGTGTCACAAAGACACGGGGTCATGGAGACATGGGTCACGGGGTCACAAAGACACGGGGTCATGGAGACGTGGGGTCACGGGGTCACGGGGTCACAAAGACACGGGGTCATGGAGATGTGGGGTCACGGGGTCACAAAAACACAGGGTCATGAAGACGTGGGGTCACGGGGTCATGGAGACCCAGGAGCATGAGGTCACAGACACACAGGTCACAGGTCACAGGGTCACAGACACACGGGTCTCTGTGTGATGAGTCTGTGGGTCTCTGTGTGNTGAGTCTACGGGTCTCTGTGTGATGAGTCTAAGGGTCTCTGTGTGTGAGTCTGTGGGTCTCTGTGTGAGTATGTGTGTCTCAGTGTGAGTCTGTGTGTCTCTGTGTGAGTCTGTGTGTCTCTGTGTGAGTCTGTGTGTCTCTGTGTGAGTCTGTGTGTCTCTGTGTGAGTCTACGGNTCTCTGTGATGAGTCTACGGGTCTCTGTGATGAGTCTATGGGTCTCTATGTGAGTCTATGTGTATCTGTGTGAGTCTATGTGTCTCTGTGTGAGTCTGTGGGTCTCTGTGTGATTCTGTGTGTCTCTGTGTGAGTCTGTGTGTCTCTGTGTGACGAGTCTATGTGTCTCTGTGTGAGTCTGTGTGTCTCTGTGTGAGTCTGTGTGTCTCTGTGNTGAGTCTGTGTGTCTCTGTGNTGAGTCTACGTGTCTCTGTGTGAGTCTGTGGTCTCTGTGTGAGTCTGTGAGTCTCTGTGTGAGTCTACAGGTCTCTGTGTGAGTCTATGTNCGAGTCTGTGTGTCTCTGTGTGAGTCTGAGTCTCTGTGTGAGTCTGTGTGTGAGTCTCTGTGTGAGTCTACAGGTCTCTGTGTGAGTCTATGTGTGAGTCTATGGTCTCTGTGTGAGTCTATGAGTCTCTGTCTGAGTCTATGAGTTTTTGTGTGAGTCTACGGGTCTCTGTGTGAGTCTGTGTGTCTCTGTGATGAGTCCGTGGGTCTCTGTGTGAGTCTATGTGTCTCTGTGTGCGTCTGTGGGTCTCTGTGTGAGTCTACGGGTCTCTGTGTGAGTCTACGTCTCTGTGTGAGTCTGTGTGTCTCTGTGATGAGTCCGTGGGTCTCTGTGTGAGTCTGTGTCTCTGTGTGAGTCTATGTGTCTCTGTGTGAGTGGGTCTCTGTGTGAGTCTATGTGTCTCTGTGTGAGTCTAGGGTCTCTGTGTGAGTGGGTCTCTGTGTGAGTCTATGTGTCTCTGTGTGAGTCTATGAGTCTCTGTGTGAGTCTGTGAGTCTCTGTGTGAGTNTGTGGGTCTATGTGTGAGTCTGTGTGTCTCTGTGTGAGTNTACTCTCTGTGTGAGTCTGTGAGTCTCTGTGTGAATCTATGCGTCTCTGTGTGGTCTGTGGGTCTCTGTGCGAGTCTATGTGTCTCTGTGTGAGTCTACGGGTCTCTGTGTGAGTCTGTGAGTCTCTGTGTGAATCTATGTGTCTCTGTGTGAGTCTGTGGGTCTCTGTGTGAGTCTATGTGTCTCTGTGTGAGTCTGTGGGTCTCTGTGTGAGTTACTGTCTCTGTGTGATGAGTCTGTGAGTCTCTGTATGAGTGTGTGTCTCTGTGNTGAGTTACTGGCCTCTGTGTGATGAGTCTGTGTGTCTCTGTGTGAGTCTCTGTGTGAGTCTGTGTGTCTCTGTGATGAGTNTACGGGTCTCTGTGTGAGTCTGTGTGTCTCTGTGATGAGTTACGGGTCTCTGTGTGAGTCTCTGTGTGAGTCTGTGTGTCTCTGTGTGTGTCTGTGTGTCTCTGTGTGAGTCTGTGTGTCTGTGTGTCTGTGTGAGTCTGTGTGTCTCTGTGTGAGTGGTCTCTGTGTGAGTCTGTGTGTCTCTGTGTGAGTNTATGAGTCTCTGTGTGAGTGGGTCTCTGTGTGAGTCTGTGTGCTCTGTGTGTCTCTGCGTGAATGAGTCTGTGTGTCTCTGTGTGTGTCTCTGTGTGTGTCTCAGTGNTGAGTCTGTGTGTCTCTGTGTGAGTCTGTGTGTCTCTGTGTGTGTCTCAGTGTGAGTCTGTGTGNCTCTGTGTGAGTCTGTGTGTCTCTGTGTGTGTCTCAGTGATGAGTCTGTGTCTCTGTGTGTGTCTCAGTGNTAGTCTGTGAGTCTCTGTGTGTG
>WFAB01002132.1:55000-56798 GCA_018977245.1 Lethenteron camtschaticum
CTGCATGAGCAGGAGACCGACGTGACGCTGCCCTGGCAGTAGCCCACCTCTCCACGGGAGTGGCCCACCACCACCCCACCACCAACAACAAACAACAACCAACAAGACAACAACAACAACAGCAGGTGGTTGAAGAGGAAGCCGCTGCCCTGCAGTAGCCCACCTGGGGTCCACGAGGAGTAGGCCTGCACCACCACCACCACCACAACAACAACAAACAACAACAACAACAACGACAACGCGTGGAGAAAAGATGACAATGGGTGGAGCAAGTGCTGTTAGCGCGAGTAGCAGCAGTGCCAATGAAGGCCGACTCACCCACCCACTCACTCACCCACTTACTCACCCACTCACTCACTCATACTCACTCACTCACCCACTCACCCACACCCACCCACCACCCACTCACTCACCCACTCACTCACCCACCCCCTCACCCACACACCCACCCACTCACCCACTCACCACCCACCCACTCACCACCCACTCACTCACTCACCCTCTCACTCACCCACTCACTCACTCACCCACTCCCTCACCCCCACTCACCCACCACCCACCACTCACCCACTCACTCACCCACTCACCCACCCACCCACTCACTCACCCACTCACTCACTCACCCTCTCACTCACCACTCACCCACTCACTCACTCACCCACCCACTCACCCACCCACTCACCCACCCACCACCCACTCATGACATTGAACAGCACCTCCTGACCCACCTTCTCACGGAAGAGCTCCCTCACTCACTCACCCACTCACCACCCACCCACCCACTCACCCACCCACCCACCCACTCACCACTCACCCACTCACTCACCCACCCACTCACTGACCCACTCACCCACCCACCCACCCACCCACTCACCCACCCACCCTCTCACCCCCCACCCACCCACTCACCCACCCACCCAACCCACCCACCCACTCACTCACTCACCCACTCACTCACTCAATCACTCACCCACCCACCCACCCACTCACCCACCCACCCACCCACTCATGACATTGAACAGCACCCACCTTCTCACGGAAGAGCTCCCTCACTCACTCACCCACTCACTCACCCACCCACCACCTCACCACTCACTCACTCACTTACCCACTCACCCACCCACTCACCCACCCACCCCACTCACCCACTCACCCACCACCCACTCACCGACCCACCCACCCACTCACCCACCCACACCCTCACCCCCCCACCCACCCACTCACTCACTCACTCACCCACCCACCCACTCACCCACTCACTCACTCACCCACCCACCACTCATTCACTCACTCACTCACTCACCCACCCACTCACTGACCACCCACCCACCCACTCACCCACCCACCACTCACCACACCCACCACTCACCGACCCACCCACCCACTCACCCACCACACCCACACCCACTCACCACCCCCACCCACCTTCATGACATTGAACAGCACCTCCTGACCCATGCTGTCCTTCTCACGGAAGAGTTCGTGCTCGGGTAGGTGCGTGCGATGTCCCTGCGGATGAGCCGTTGGCACGGCGACGTGAGCTTCAGCAGCTCGAGTACTGCCGCTTGACCGGCAGGTTCTGAGCACGCACAGAAGTTGCCAAGCGATGCCACGGAAGTGGTGCGGGATGCCCTTGCGAACCAGCTCCTGCGGGGGACACGCGCGCAGCGTTGCCAACGTTACCGTTACCGTCACCGTTACCATCACCGTCACCGTCAACGCCGCCGTACCATCATCGTCAACACCGTTACCGTCACCGTTACGTCACCGTTACCATCAACGTCACCGTCAACGCCGC
>WFAB01002133.1:0-56739 GCA_018977245.1 Lethenteron camtschaticum
TTCTTCGCAAGCGTAGAGAAGGGAGGGAATGACCGTGGCCGAGAAGACCGAAGCTTCGTGCAGAGCGACAGACCCGGTAGCTTCCACACAGCGTTACGCAACCGATGAAAAGATAATGCTGTCTAATTCGGAATGAGACCTCCAGACACACACACACGGACACACTCACACGGACACACACACACTACAAACACACACTACACACACACACACACACGGACACACCAACGAATGTCTGCAGAGAGACTCGATCAGACTCGTGGGTTGACATCGGAGCTCTCCAAGGTCCGAGTCACAGCCTGGCCTGGAGCTCACTCACTCTCACCTCACATTCACTCACTCACTCACTCCCACCTCACTCACCTCACTCACCTTCACTCACTCACCCACTCCCTCACCTCACTCACCTCACTCACTCTCACTAACCCTCACTCACCTCACATTCACTCACCTCACCCTCACTCACCTCACCCTCACTCTCACTCCCTCACCTCACTCACTCCCTCACTCACCAACTCACTCACATCCACTCACATTCACTCTCACTCACCTCACTCACCCCACTCACATCCACTCACCCACTCCCTCACCTCACTCACTCACCCACTCACCCACCCACTCACTCACTTCACTCACCGTCACCTTACTCACTCACCTGACTCAGTGATCACTTACTTCACTCTCACATTCACTCTCACTCAAGGCTTGAGTCACTCACTCACCTCACTCTCACTCTCCTCACCTCACTCACTCACTCACTCACTCTCACTCACTCACACTCGCCTCACTCTCACTCGCCTCACTCTCACTTCACNCTGACTCACTCCTCACTCGCCTCACTCACTTCACTCTCACTCACTCACCTCACACTCACCTCACTCTCACACTCACTCACAAGGCTGAGTCACTCACTCACATTCACTCTCACTCACCTCACTCACCTCACTCACCTCACTCTCANCACTTGACACTCACTCANCATTCACTCACCTCACTCACTCACCTCACTCACTCTCACTCACTCACTCACCTCACTCTCANCAAGGCTTNAGTCACTCACTCACATTCACTCACCTCACTCACTCACCTCACTCACCTCACTCACCTCACTCACCTCACTCTCACNAGGCTTGAGTCACTCACTCACATTCACTCACCTCACTCACTCACCTCACTCTCACAAGGCTGAGTCACTCACTCACATTCACTCACCTCACTCACTCACCTCACTCTCACAAGGCTTGAGTCACTCACTCACATTCACTCACCTCACTCACTCACCTCACTCTCACAAGGCTTGAGTCACTCACTCACATTCACTCACCTCACTCACTCACCTCACTCTCACAAGGCTTGAGTCACTCACTCACATTCACTCACCTCACTCACTCACCTCACTCTCACAAGGCTTGAGTCACTCACTCACATTCACTCACCTCACTCACTCACCTCACTCTCACAAGGCTTGAGTCACTCACTCAGGGCTTGAGCTCGTCACTGTGTGTGCAACTGCGTGCGTTACGACGTTGTGTGTCTTCTTCTCACAAGCACAGGGGAAGAGCTCCCTTCAATTGCATCGAAGTGGCATTTCGTTTCGTCTCTCCTCGTACAGCGAAAGTCAAGTTCTCAGTTAAGCGCACCGACGTGACACCATCAGCGTCAATACTAGGCACTAGACAGATCAACCTCCGGCCGTGTGTCAATTCAACTGCGCGCGAGGGAGGGAGGGAGGCTGGGGAGAGGGAGATGGGGACAGAGGGAGGGGGAGAGGGANGGGAGAGGAGGGATGGGGAGCAACGTGTGGAGTTCTGTCGACCGACTCAAGATTTGCAAAGTCAGCACGAAGCTCCGTTTCCTCTCAAGCGACGCCGTACAGATAGACGCAGCATTGCCCGTGCGGGTGTGTGTGTAGTGTGTGTAGTGTGTGTGTAGTGTGTGTGTAGTGTGTGTGCAGTGTGTGTGGAGTATGGAGTGAGTGTGTGGAGTGTGTGTGTGGTGTGTGTGTGTATGGAGTGTGTGTGGAGTGAGTGTGTGTGTGGAGTGTGTGTGGTGTGTAGATTGTGTGTGCAGAGTGTGTGTGGTGTGTGTGGAGTGAGCGTGCTGAATGGTACCAGCGGTATCAAGATCGGCCTCCGTGGAGGAGGCGGCTCGCGGTGGACGCTCTGGGCGCGTGCCAGGCTAGGTGCACTGTGAGCAGTTGGGAGACAGTCGCCCTCCAGCAACAGTGGAGGAGCGACGCTCATCACATCAACGTTGGCCCGACGTTTGCATATTTCCTGGGTCACCGCTTGGATGCCGCTGCTGCTGTTTGGAATCCAGGCGGGCTGGGAATCCAGGCGGGCTAGGAATCTAGGCGGGCTGGGAATCCAGGCGGGCTAGGAATCCAGGCAGGCTGGGAATCCAGGCGGGCTAGGAATCCAGCCGGGCTAGGAATCCAGACAGGCTGGGAATCCAGGCGGGCTGGGAATCCAGGCGGGCTGGGAATCCAGGCGGGCTGGGAATCCAGGCGGGCTGGGAATCCAGGCGGGCTGGGAATCCAGGCGGGCTAGGAATCCAGCCGGGCTAGGAATCCAGACAGGCTGGGAATCCAGGCGGGCTGGGAATCCAGGCGGGCTGGGAATCCAGGCGGGCTGGGAATCCAGGCAGGCTGGGAATCCAGGCGGGCTGGGAATCCAGGCGGGCTAGGAATCCAGCCGGGCTAGGAATCCAGACAGGCTGGGAATCCAGGCGGGCTGGGAATCCAGGCGGGCTGGGAATCCAGACAGGCTGGGAATCCAGGCGGGCTAGGAATCCAGCCGGGCTAGGAATCCAGGCAGGCTGGGAATCCAGGCGGGCTAGGAATCCAGCCGGGCTAGGAATCCAGCTTGTTGTGTACGCGACACGAGCACGCTCACCCCCTCGCTCGCTCACCCTCGCTCGCTCGCTCACCCCTCGCTCACCCCTCGCTCCCCCTCGCTCCCCCCTCGCTCACCCCTCGCTCGTCACCCCTCGCTCGCTCACCCCTCGCTCTCACCCCCTCGCTCGCTCACCCCCTCGCTCGCTCACCCCCACGCTCATCCCACGCTCTCTCATGCCCTCACCCTCTCTGCCCTGCCTGCCCAATCAGCTGCGCTTGCCCGTGTGGGTGGCTTAATATTTGAAGAAGGCAGATCTTGCTTTGATTACTGAATTATTTTTATAGTGCAAATAATTAAAAGATTGTAATCAATAAATGTAAGTCTGTTGGGTGAATGTAGGTGCATGTGTGAGTCTATGGGTGAGTCTATGGGTCAGTGTGAGTCTATGGGGTCAGTGTGAGTCTATGGTGTCAGTGTGAGTCTATGGGGTAAGCGTGAGTCTATGGGGTTAGTGTGAGTCTATGGTGTCAGTGTGAGTCTATGGGGTGAGTGTGAGTCTATGGGGTAAGTGTGAGTCTATGGGGTGAGTGTGAGTCTATGGGATGAGTGTGAGTCTATGGGGTAAGCGTGAGTCTATGGGTGAGTGTGAGTCTATGGGGTGAGTGTGAGTCTATGGGGTCAGTGTGAGTCTATGGGTCAGTGTGAGTCTATGGGGTGAGTGTGAGTCTATGGGTGAGTGTGAGTCTATGGGGTGAGTGTGAGTCTATGGGGTCAGTGTGAGTCTATGGGGTGAGTGTGAGTCTATGGGGTGAGTGTGAGTCTATGGGGTGAGTGTGAGTCTATGGGGTGAGTGTGAGTCTATGGGGTCAGTGTGAGTCTATGGGTCAGTGTGAGTCTATGGGGTCAGTGTGAGTCTATGGGGTGAGTGTGAGTCTATGGGTGAGTGTGAGTCTATGGGATGAGTGTGAGTCTATGGGGTGAGTGTGAGTCTATGGGTGAGTGTGAGTCTATGGGGTGAGTGTGAGTCTATGGGGTAAGCGTGAGTCTATGGGGTGAGTGTGAGTCTATGGGTGAGTGAGTCTATGGGGTCAGTGAGTCTATGGGGTCAGTGAGTCTATGGGGTCAGTGTGAGTCTATGGGGTCAGTGTGAGTCTATGGGGTGAGTGTGAGTCTATGGGGTGAGTGTGAGTCTATGGGATAGTGTGAGTCTATGGGTGAGTGTGAGTCTATGGGTGAGTGTGAGTCTATGGGTGAGTGTGAGTCTATGGGGTAAGCGTGAGTCTATGGGGTGAGTGTGAGTCTATGGGGTGAGTGTGAGTCTATGGGGTCAGTGTGAGTCTATGGGTCAGTGTGAGTCTATGGGGTGAGTGTGAGTCTATGGGTGAGTGTGAGTCTATGGGGTAAGTGTGAGTCTATGGGGTGAGTGTGAGTCTATGGGTGAGTGTGAGTCTATGGGGTCAGTGTGAGTCTATGGGGTCAGTGTGAGTCTATGGGGTAAGCGTGAGTCTATGGGGTCAGTGTGAGTCTATGGGGTGAGTGTGAGTCTATGGGGTCAGTGTGAGTCTATGGGTGAGTGTGAGTCTATGGGGTGAGTGTGAGTCTATGGGGTAAGCGTGAGTCTATGGGTGAGTGTGAGTCTATGGGGTCAGTGTGAGTCTATGGGTCAGTGTGAGTCTATGGGGTGAGTGTGAGTCTATGGGGTGAGTGTGAGTCTATGGGTGAGTGTGAGTCTATGGGGTGAGTGTGAGTCTATGGGTGAGTGTGAGTCTATGGGGTCAGTGTGAGTCTATGGGGTCAGTGTGAGTCTATGGGGTGAGTGTGAGTCTATGGGTGAGTGTGAGTCTATGGGGTAAGTGTGAGTCTATGGGGTGAGTGTGAGTCTATGGGGTGAGTGTGAGTCTATGGGGTGAGTGTGAGTCTATGGGGTCAGTGTGAGTCTATGGGGTCAGTGTGAGTCTATGGGGTCAGTGTGAGTCTATGGGGTGAGTGTGAGTCTATGGGGTGAGTGTGAGTCTATGGGGTCAGTGTGAGTCTATGGGTCAATGTTTAAACCTGTGAAGGGGTCTTGGTTTGCGCAAAGGTGTGTGAAGAGGCGAGTAGATTACGTACGCGACAACATTTTAAAAACTTTTAACATTTTGTTCCGCCCCCCTCGCCACAAACCTCCCCCCAACCGCCACAAACCTCCCCCCCCGCCACAAACCTCCCCCCAACCGCCAAAACCTCCCCCCAACCGCCACAAACCTCCCCCCAACCGCCACAAACCTCCCCCCAACCGCCACAAACCTCCCCCCAACCGCCACAAACCTCCCCCCAACCGCCACAAACCTCCCCCAACCGCCACAAACCTCCCCCCAACCGCCACAAACCTCCCCCCAACCGCCACAAACCTCCCCCCAACCGCCACAAACCTCCCCTCAACCGCCACAAACCTCCCCCCAACCGCCACAAACCTCCCCCCAACCGCCACAAACCTCCCCCCAACCGCCACAAACCTCCCCTCAACGCCACAAACCTCCCCAACCGCCACAAACCTNCCCCCAACCGCCACAAACCTCCCCTCAACGCCACAAACCTCCCCCCCAACCGCCACAAACCTNCCCCCAACCGCCACAAACCTCCCCCCAACCGCCACAAACCTCCCCCCAACCCCACAAACCTCCCCCTCAACCGCCACAAACCTCCCCCCAACCGCCACAAACCTCCCCCAACCGCCACAAACCTCCCCCCAACCGCCACAAACCTCCCTCAACCACCACAAACCTCCCCCCCAACCGCCACAAACCTCCCCTCAACCGCCACAAACCTNCCCCCAACCGCCACAAACCTCCCCCCAACCGCCACAAACCTCCCCCCAACCGCCACAAACCTCCCCCAACCGCCACAAACCTCCCCCCCAACCGCCACAAACCTCCCCCCAACCGCCACAAACCTCCCCCAACCGCCACAAACCTCCCCCAACCGCCACAAACCTNCCCCCAACCGCCACAAACCTCCCCCCAACCGCCACAAACCTNCCCCCAACCGCCACAAACCTNCCCCCAACCGCCACAAACCTCCCCCCAACCGCCACAAACCTNCCCCCAACCGCCACAAACCTCCCCCCAACCGCCACAAACCTCCCCCCAACGCCACAAACCTCCCCCCAACCGCCACAAACCTCCCCCCAACCGCCACAAACCTCCCCCCCAACCGCCACAAACCTCCCCCCAACCGCCACAAACCTCCCCCCAACCGCCACAAACCTCCCCCCAACTGCCACAAACCTCCCCCCAACCGCCACAAACCTCCCCCCAACCGCCACAAACCTCCCCAAACCCACCCACCCACCCAACCTCCCCAACCTCCCCCAGAAACCCACCCACCCGGCTGGCCTCCTCCAACGTCCGTGCGTCGTCGCTGAGACGTTCGGTTTCCTAGCCGAGCGGTGCGGCGATTGTAGTGCAAACGGGGGAGGGGGGGGGCTGAGGGGCACGTGACGTCCGCTACGTCACAGTGTCCTCCCTCACTCCAGATTGGTCGCCGCAAGTCACCTGATCGATCCCCTCGTCTGCTCCTCCCACCCACTCTCCACCAATAGGCACTCTTCCTCCTCGTCGTCGTCACACCTTGTGCAAATAATCCTCGATTCCGATTGGTCGCTTGCAACCGATTGAGTTTCTAACGAGCTCGGCAACCGCGTCCCCACCGCCACGGCAACCGCGTTGTCCTCGCCGTCGCCATGGCAACCGTGCCATCGCCACGGCAACCGTGCGTCGTCGCCGTGGCAACCGCGTCGTCCTCACCGCCGCCATGGCAACCGCGCCGTTTTCGCCGCCGCCATGGCAGCTGCGCCGTCGTCGCCGCGGCAACCGCGTCGTCGTCGCCGCCGTGGAAACCGCATCGCCGTCGTCGCCGTGGAAACTGCGTCGCCATCGTCGTCCCGGCAACCGCGTTGTCGTCATCATGGCAACCACGTCATCGCCAGTGGCAGCGGTTTGGAGGCCGTTTGCGGTTCCAATGCAAATGTGCAGTCTGTGGGCGCTACCACCCCCACGCCAACCACCGTCAATCACCACCACCGCACCACCACCACCACCACCACCCCCGGCACCCGTGAACATGAAGCCCTTTTACACTTTCTACTCGTACATTTGAAGAAAAAATAAACCTAAAAAATAAACAAAAAATAAACCTAAAAAAAACAAAAAAAAAACCTAAAAAGTAAACCTAACCGTGCACCGTCCACGCCCACCGCCGCCGCCGCCACCACCAAACCGGACTCTTTGATTCCGTCTCCACTTGGGAGGTCCCCCCCTCTGTGTGTGTGCGAGAGAGAGGCGGAGTGACCCCTTGGGGGAAGGTAACTCCCCGCGGGAGCCACGAACACTTCTCTCTCGCGCTCCCCGGGGTGACTCGGATCTCCCTTCGTCACCGCCATGGGGTAGAACGAATATCCACCCCCCAATGTCGGTGTAAATCTACCCCCCCCACCACCATCGCGGCCACATCCTGTCGCTGTGCCGCCACTCGCACAGATGGCGCCGCCGCCGCTGATCCACCGACCCCACAAGCCCCCCCCCTCCACCTGGAGTCTCTGTGGGGTGGAGGCTGAGTGGACGTGGGTTGGCTGGGGCCTCACGGGGGGAAGCGCCTTCTCTGCCGGCTGAGCGTTCCCCGCGCTGGCGCGGCTGGCGGGGCGAGGGCCGGCGCCGGCGCGGCGGTGGCGGTGGGGGTGGTGGCGGTGGTGGCGGCGGTGGTGCGGTGGCACCACGGGGTGGGCCTCTCCCTGGCGTTTGGGCTCCCGAGGTGGGTGGGGGGTGGCCCAGGCCGGGTCGCTGGCCCCCGTCGCTGGTGCCGGTCGCTGGCGCCGGTCGCTGGCGGTGCCGGAGCCCCACGGTCGGTCACGTGGCAGAAGAGGCGGGTCGGTGGTTGGGGGAGCGAGCGGGAGCTGCCACCGCCGCCGCTGCGACCGATGATCTCCACAAGTGGCGACGGTAAAGTTTTGGGGGCTGACGGCGCCATCTTTGTAGGCAGAATATCGTTCAGTTTTATATTTTTTTTGCAGATTTTTATCGTCGTCTCTATTTAATATTTACTTTTGTTGCGATTATTAATTAATTCATTCATTGAATGATCTGCGGGAAGTGGGAGGGAGGGGGTAAATGAGACGAACGTACGGAGACATCCACGCATCGTTCACGACCACAGAGATGAGGCTGTTCAGCACGGCTGAGATGCTGGGTTCGAGCCTGGGTCTGGGTTTCTCTCTCTCTCCCTCTGTGTCTGTCTCTCTCTGTGTGTCTCTCTCTGTGTCTCTCTCTCTGTGTCTCTCTCTCTGTGTCTCTCTCTCTGTGTGTGTCTCTCTCTCTCTCTGTGTCTCTCTCCCTCTGTGTCTGTTTCTATCTCTCTGTGTGTGTCTCTCTCTGTGTCTCTCTCATGGCCGTGTCAGAGACACGGAGTCATCACGGCTGAGATGCTGGGTTCTGTTTTGGATGAGTTAATGAATACAATTTGCAATCAGCGGCAACACTCGGAGCGGCCGTGGTGCTGCAAGCGGCTGTTAACTACCTCGCCTGGTCTACAGGAGGTCGTGGGTTCAATCCCGACCCTGACGATGCCTGCTGCTGCTGTTGCTGTATATTTGGAATCTGCGTGTCTCTCTCTTCCCGTGGATTCTTTCTCCGAGTCCTCTGGTTTTTCCCCTCCACAATGTCGAATCGCCGTCACCATGCGTTGAAAGGGTTCTTGGCTATAAATGTCCACGCGACCATCAGCCACTCCCCGTTGAGCTGCTGTCAATTTGCCACGGCCCAGGCACGAGAGCTCCGTTAGAAGCTCAGCATTGGGCCCTTAATAGACTCGCCAAATAAGGCAGCATGTCCATGTGTTGTGGATGTCTGTGGTGAAGGGCGGTGCCTTCACCTGGTTGGCCGTTGCCATGAAGGGACGGTGCTGGGCGAGGCGGTTGTCGTGGAGATGGTGGCAGGCGTGCCAGCGTGCATCATGGGAACTGTGACATCATCATCGTCGTCAGCGTCGTCACAGTCGCCATCATCATCATCAAAGTTATTCTTGCATTTACACAAATTTAATCTGCAGTAAAATTACAGTCTCCCCGAGTCTCACCCCAGACTCTGACCCTGAGACCCGGTCCCCTGACAGCCGCGGGACGTACCAATGTTCCCACTTCCGGGGGTCATGCAGAAGATTGATGCTGAAGGACCATTCCAAGTGGGAGAGAGACACGGGGGGGGGGGGAGGAGACAAAGATCAGAAGGCAACGAAACTCAATGGATTGTGGGTGAGGTTACGCAACAACTCACCCACTCACTCACACATCACTCACACACACACACTCACTCACCACTCACAACCTCACTCACCACACTCACTCACACACCACACCACCTCACTCACTCACANACTCCTCACTCAAACACCACTCACCACGTNANTCATCATCACCACTCACCCACTCGCTCACTCACTCACACCTCACCACACAATNACNCACACTCANCCACTCACTCACCCACNCACTCACTCACAGCTCACTCACTCACTGACACACTCAACTCACTCACTCACACACTCACCCACTCACTCACCCACGTCACTCACTCACTCACCCCTCATCACACACTCACCACTACACTCACTCACCACTCACTGACACACTCACCACTCACTGATACACTCACCATACACTCACCCACTCACCCACTCACCCTCACTCACACACTCACTCACTCACCCACTCACTCACACACTGATGCACACTCACTCACCCACTCACTCACCCACCCACTCACTCACCCACCCTTCCCACTCGCATAGACACTCATTCATTCCCCCACTCACTCACATCCACACATTTACCCACCCATCCATTCACCAACTCACTCACTTACCCACTCATTCATTCAACCACCTACTCACCCAGCCACCCACTCACCCACTCACTCACGCGAGACGGGGGGGGGGAAGAGACAAAGGTGGCGCTGCGTTGGTACCTCCAGGGTGCAGGAACGCCGCCTGCTGGGAACGACGGCGTACCCAGCCAGCGCCTGGGGACAACACCACATTCACTCAGCCACCACGCTCACTCAGCCACCACACTCACTCAGCCACCACACTCACTCACCACCACACTCACTCAGCCACCATCACTCACTCAGCCACCACTCACTCAGCCACCACGCTCACTCAGCCACCACGCTCACTCAGCCACCACACTCACTCAGCCACCACACTCACTCAGCCACCACGCTCACCCAGCCACCACACTCACCCAGCCACCACACTCACCCAGCCACCACATTCACTCAGCCACCACTCAGTACTCACTCACTCAGCCACCACATTCACTCAGCCACCACATTCACTCAGCCACCACACTCACCCAGGCACCACATTCACTCACCACCACACTCACTCACCACCACTCAGTACTCACTCACTCAGCCACCAACTCACTCAGCCACCACATTCACTCAGCCACCACACTCACCAGCCACCACATTCACTCAGCCACCACACTCACTCAGCCACCACGCTCACTCAGCCACCACGCTCACTCAGCCACCACGCTCACTCAGCCACCACACTCACCCAGCCCTCGCTCAGCACTCACTCACTCAGCCACCACACTCACTCAGCCCTCACTCAGCACTCACTCAGCCACCACACTCACTCAGCCACCACACTCACTCAGCCACCACACTCACTCAGCCACCACACTCACTCAGCCACCACACCACTCACTCAGCCACCACTCAGCCACCACTCAGCCACCACACTCACTCAGCCACCACACTCACTCAGCCACCACACTCACTCAGCCACCAGCCACCACTCAGCCACCACACTCACTCAGCCACCACACTCACTCAGCCACCACCACCCAGCCACCACTCAGCCACACACTCACTCAGCCACACACTCACTCAGCCACCACACTCACTCAGCCACCACACTCACTCACCACCAACTCACTCAGCCACCACACTCACCAGCCCTCACTCAGCCCTCATTCAGCCCTCATTCACTCAGCCACGGCACTCGCCCTGCTGCACGTCAATCCTCCCACTTGCCCCCCACTCTCCCACATCCCTCCCCACTCTCCACCCCCCAACCCCCCACTCTCCCCCCCACTCCCCCCCCCACTCTTCTCCCTCTCCCCACTCTCCCCCCTCCCCACTCTCCCACCCCACCCACCATGGCAGTGACAGCAGCTGCCGCCTGCTGCTGCTGCTGGTGCTGCTGCTGCTGGTGGTGGTGGTGCAGGAGCTGCTGCTGCTGCTGGTGGTGGTGGTGGCCAGCAGCGAAGAGGAAGTGCTGCTGCTGCTGCTGCGCCGCCTTGAGCCTGGCCTGCAGGTGGGCGGGGGTGGAAGTAGCGGCAGCGCTCCCTGCAGCAGCGGCCCCTCACGTGGTCCATGCACACCGTCACGGCGCCACCGCCACCGCCGGCGCCGCAGGAGGAGGCGGCGGTGCCGCAGGAGGCGGCGGAGGAGGAGGGGTCGGCTGGGGCCGCCGCGCCGCCCTCGCCAGCCGGGTGAGCGAAGCGGCACTCCGACTCGCCGCGGCAGCAGTTGCCTCGCAGGAACTCGCGGCACACCTGGGCCAGGGGGCCGGGGGGGGGGGCGAGGGGGCGAGGGGGGCGAGGGGGGGCGAGGAGATGTTGACCACCTCGCCTGGTATACACGGGAGACGGTGGCTTCAATCCCGAGCCTGACCAGGCCTGCTGCTGTAGATTTCAAATCTCTCATCGTCGTCGTCATCACAGCGGCGAGATGTTCACTACCTCGCACTCCGTCACACGCCACCCTGGGTCACGTGGCCCCTGGGTCACATATCCCCTTGGTCACATGGCCCCTGGGTCACGTGGCCCCTGGGTCACATGGCCCCTGGGTCACATGGCCCCTGGGTCACGTGGCCCCTGGGTCACGTGGCCCCTGGGTCACGTGGCCCCTGGGTCACGTGGCCCCTGGGTCACGTGACCCCTGGGTCACGTGACCCCTGGATCACGTGGCCCCTGGGTCACGTGACCCCTGGGTCACGTGGCCCCTGGGTCACGTGGCCCCTGGGTCACGTGGCCCCTGGGTCACGTGGCCCCTGGGTCACGTGNCCCCTGGGTCACGTGGCCCCTGGGTCACGTGGCCCCTGGGTCACGTGGCCCCTGGGTCACGTGACCCCTGGGTCACGTGGCCCCTGGGTCACGTGGCCCCTGGGTCACTTGGCCCCTGGGTCACATGACCCTCGGTCATACCTCGAGGCGGTCGGTGCGGGGTGCCGCGTGCAGGCCCTGCAGGTGTCCCGCGTGGCCGCCCCGCCGCGCCCGGCAGCACGACGGCGGCCCCCGGGGGCGGCAGGAGGTCGTGGGGGAGCAGGCCCAGGCCGGGAGACACGGGCCCCAGTAAGGGCCGAAGCC
Source organism: Lethenteron camtschaticum (assembly GCA_018977245.1). Classification (NCBI taxonomy): domain Eukaryota; kingdom Metazoa; phylum Chordata; class Hyperoartia; order Petromyzontiformes; family Petromyzontidae; genus Lethenteron; species Lethenteron camtschaticum. The sequence continues at coordinate 12,250 of WFAB01002133.1, forward strand.
GTGGGGCCCGCCACTCGCCCCCGGGCCAGGCCCAGACTGGCGCGAAAGGAAAGATCTGAGGAGGCAGACAGACAGAGAGAGAGACACTCACTTACTCACTCACTCAATCACTCACTCACTCACTCACCCACTCAATCACTCACTTACCCACCACTGCACTCACTCATTCACCCACCCACCCACTCACTCAAGCATTTATTCACTCATTCACTCACTCAGTCAATCACTCACTCACTCACCCACATCACTCACCCACCCACTCACTCAATCACTCACTCACTCAATCACTCACTCACTCACCCACCACTCTCACTCACCCACTCAATCACTCACTCACTCACTCTATCACTCACTCAATACCCCACTCACTCAATCACTCACTCACTCACCCACCCACCCACTTACTCACTCACTCAATCACTCTCACTCAATCACTCACGCACCCACCCACTCACCCACGCACCCACTGATCCACTCACCCTCTCACCCACCCAATCACCCAATCACCCACTCGCCCACCCCACCCCACCCACCATGCCGTTAGCAACACTCACCAGGGACTGCATGGGCTGGCCAGGCAGCACGGCGGGCCCGGCCAGGCTGTGCATCTGCTGTGTGAGTAGCTTCTGCTGGATCAGGTTGTTCCTCCCGTTGATCTCCAGCTGCGTCTTGAGGTGCGGCGGCGGGTGCAGGTACTTGCAGTTCTCCCGAGCGCAGCGACCCTGCAGGACAGACGCACCGGTGACCACCGCCGCTCGCTCCGAGCCGCGACCACCAGCGGCAATCGCCGGGCGGGGGAGCGGTGGGGGAGCGGTGGGGGAGTGGTGGGGGAGCGGTGGGGGAGCGGTGGGGGAGCGGTGGGGGGGGGCGTTGGCCAGTCATCTCGTCAGTCGACCCGTGGCACCTGCTGGGTCTGTCCCGTGACCTCCTGCCAGCGGGCGTTCGACACTTCACGTGGCCTCAAGGTGCACATGGCCTATCACAAGCGTCGTGGTGACGTCACCGCCACTTAATGGCGTATGGCGATTGTTGTGTGTGGGGTGTGCGAGTGTGTGTGTGTGTGCGTGTGAGTGTATGTGAGCGTGCGAGTGCGTGTGTGCATGTGTGTGTGAGTGTGCGTGTGTGCGTGTGAGTGTGTGCGAGTGCGTGTGTGCGTGCGCGGGCTCGCCTTGAGCGAGTCGAAGCAGGCGGTGACGCGGCCGCCTCCACGTGGCAGGCCGCGGGGGGTGCGCGAAGCGGCAGTCGGCGTGGGGCCGCGTGCACGCGCCCCGCTGGAACTCACGGCACACCTCCAGCGTGAGCCAGCGCGGGTCGCGGGGGACGCCGGCTCGCGCACCACGTGCTGCTGCTGCTGGTGGTGCTGCTGCTGGTGGTGGTGGTGCCCCACCAGCGACGGAGACAGCGACGGAGATGACACCGCCTCCATACCCTCCTCCTCCACTCTCCTCCTCCACTCCTCCTCCTCCGCTCACCGCTCACCTAAAGGCCCCCAACTCGGTGAGGCTTGAGCGGTGGTTGAGAGAAAATGGCGATGACGGTGGTGGTGGTGGCGGCGGTGATGGTGACGGTAGTGGTGGTGGTGTTGGTGGTGGCGGTGGTGGTGGCGGTGGTGTTGGTGATGATGGTGGTGGTGACGGTAGTGGTGGTGGTGGCGGTGGTGATGGTGACGGTGGTGTTGGTGATGGTGGTGGTGACGGTAGTGGTGGTGGTGGCGGTGGTGATGGTGACGGTGGTGTTGGTGGTGTTGGTGGTGTTGGTGGTGGTGTTGGTGATGGTGGTCGGGCAATAACTCCCTACCTCCTCGTGGTGCCGGACGGGCAACGCTGTCGTGGACAGTGCTGTGGGGGGGGGGGGGGGAGGGCCAATTCCGATTGGCCTCTCCCTCATGACATCTGTGACCACCACAGCGGCTAAACGGGGGATCTGGATGGGTGCGAGGGGCTGGTAACCCCTCCACCTTCAATTCATATCTAACTAATAAGCTTTTGCCGAAGGCCCCGGGGGACAGGCGTCTGTGACGTCTCCTGGCCAAACCCCATTTGGAGGAGCCAGGAGATTGAATCTTTACCCTCGGGGCTCCTCCAGAAACAACGAAAAGCCACTACGGATGGCCACGTGGAATGTTCGAACGCTCACAGCGGAAGAGAGGCTGCCACTCCTCTGTCGGAAGCTGGACCGGCACCGCCTGGATCTCTGTGGCATTCAGGAGGTCCGGTGGACCAGCTCTGACTCCTCCCACCATGAGGGGTGGACAGTCCTCTACTCGGGCAGGAAACTACCAAACAACAGGGAGTGGCTCTTCTTCTGAACAAAATAATGAAGGGGGCGTGGGAGCGTGGTGGTGAGGTGTGGGAAGCTGTAAGCCCCAGGCTACTTTGGGCTCGCCTTCCCATCAACCGGAGGCGAGGAGTGGTGGTCGTGGCTACTTATGTTCCCACTGAAGCCAAACATCCGTGGAGGGATGCAGGCAAAGCCAATGAGTCAGATGCCTTCTATGACCTCTTGTTACAGGTGCTGGCTAAAGTGGCCACTCGGGATAGAGTCATCTTGTTGGGTGAATTCAATGCCCGATTTGGTCATGATGATGGCACCTAGTCTGGAGTGATTGGAGGGCATGGGCCAGATCAGCTCAATAACAACAGTAGGTGGCTGCTAGATTTTGTGCAGCCCATGAGCTTGTAATTACCAACACACTGTTCCGGCATCGGCACATCCACACAACATCATGGATGCATGCCGGGTCCAAGCAAGAACATCTGCTGGACGACATAGTGACGGACCAGCGGATGCGGGTGCATGTCCTTGACACCAGGACCTACCGTGGAGCTGATCTGCCCTCTGAACAGAGAACCCGGAGAAAAATCCATGCGACCACCACGGGGATAGAGAGACACAAACTCCAAATACCCAGCAACAGCAGCAGGCGTCAGGGTCGGGATCGAACCCACGACCTCCTGCGTACCAGGCGAGGTGGTGAACACCTCCTAGCCACCGTGGCTACGAGGTGTGGCTTGTGACTTACACTGATAAGCCCTTGATGCAGACTTCGTGGTGACCTGGAACACACAAAGGGTTGGGGTTTGCGCACGCGTGTTAAGCATATGTTACACACACACGTTACACACGTGTTACACACACACGTTACACACGTTACACACGTGTGTTACACACATGTTACACACACACACGTGTTACACACATGTTACACACACACGTTACACACATGTTACACACACACATTACACACGCGTGTTACACACATGTTACGGGTTCGTAGTGCAGTGCGCTAACCGCTGTGCCACCGCTCCCCCCCAAAAAAAATATAAACATCGTCCCGACATCACCGCTACCATCATCATCATCACAATCATCATCACAATCATCACAATCAACATCATCATCAGAATCATCATCACAATCAACATCATAATCATCATCACAATTAACATCATAATCATCATCACAATCATCACAATCAACATCATCACAATCAACATCACAATTATCACAATCAACATCATTATCATCACAACCATCATCACAATCAACATCATCACAATCAACATCATCATTATCACGATCAACATCAACATCATCATCTCAAGAGAACACAGCAGGAGTTTTTGCAGGAACGCGGGGAGAGACACGGAGACATGGGGAGAGTGAGACACGGGAAACACGGAGAGTGAGACACGGGAGAGACACAGGGAGAGACACGGGGAGAGGCACGGAGACATGGGAGAGTGAGACACGGGGAAACACGGGGAGAGTGAGACACGGGAGAGACACAGGGAGAGACACGGGGAGAGGCACGGAGACATGGGGAGAGTGAGACACGGGGAAACACGGGGAGAGTGAGACACGGGGAGAGACACAGGAGAGACACGGGGAGAGGCACGGAGACATGGGGAGAGTGAGACACGGGAAACACGGGGAGAGTGAGACACGGGGAGAGACACAGGGAGAGACACGGGGAGAGGCACGGAGACATGGGGAGAGTGAGACACGGGGAAAGAGAGACACAGNGAGAGACACGGGGAGAGGCACGGAGACATAGACACACAGACACACACGAGACAGAGACACGCACAGAGAGAGACACACATAGAGACACACAGAGAGAGACACACACACACACACAGACAGACACACACACACAGAGACACAGAAACACACAGAGACACAGACACACAGACACAGAGACACACAGAGACACACAGAGAACAGACACAGAGAGATAGAGACACACAGAGAGACACACAGAGAGACACACACAGAGAGAGACACACACAGACATACACAGAGACACACACAGAGACACGGGCAGTGACTGACACAGCCCACTGCAGTCTCAGCCCAACTACACCCAGCAGCATCATCGGCAGCATTATCGGCATCATCAGCAGCATCATCAGCAGCAGCATCATCGGCAGCATCACCGGCAGTATCATCAGCAGCATCAGCAGCATCATTATCAGCAGCAGCAGAAGCATCATCGGCAGCATCATCGGCAGCATCAGCAGCATCATCATCATCATCATCATCATCAGCAGCATCATCATCAGCAGNATCAATCAGCATCATCAGTAGTAGCATCATCAGCAGCAGCATCATNAGNATCATCAGCAGCATCAGCAGCATCAGCAGCATCAGCATCAGCATCATCATCATCATCAGCAGCAGCATCATCATCAGCATCAGCGCTCGTCATGCTGCGGGTGCCGGAGGCGTCCAGCACGCCGCTGGTGGCGCTGCAGGGAACCTCTCCCAGCCGCCTGGCAGTGACGGAGAGGCGTGGGGGTGTGTGTGTGTGGGTGTGTGTGTATGTGGGTGTATGGGTGTGGTGTGTGTGGGTGGGTGAGTGTGTGTGAGTGTGTGTGTGTGTGTGGGTGTGTGTGTGGTGTGTGGGCGTGGGTGTGTGTGTGTGTGTGTGGTGTGTGTGTGTGGTGTGTGTTGGGTGTGTATGTGGTGTGTGTGGGGTGTGGGTGTGTGTGTGGTGTGTGTGTGTGGTGTGTGTGGGTGTGTGGGTGTGTGTGTGGGTGTGTGGGTAGGAGGCTCGTGAAGGACGCTACTGGGCAGTTGGAGGCAGTCGCCCTTCCAACAACAACGGAGGGCGGAGGAGTGCCACTCACAACAACGAGCGGAGCGCCGGGTGGCTAAAGCACAGCAAGTTGGCACAGTAGGGGGCACAGGTGGTGCATCAGCCACTCGTCTCGGTCATGTCAGTCGACCCGTGGCACCTGCTGGGTCTGCCCCGTGACCTCCTGCCAGCGGGCGTTCGACACTTCACGTGGCCTCAAGGTGCACATGGCCTGGCACAAGCGTCGTGGTGACTTCACCGCGGTTGTTGTTGTGTGGTGGGTTGTTGTCTCTGTGGGGAGCNGTGGGTGTAGTAGTTGCGCTACGAACCCGTCGACCCGAGTTCGATTCCCGCTCACGGCTAACACCGGTGATGTTAATCTGAACCGGTCCTGGGCCTCCCCTAGGTCGACTTAGCCTCAAATGAGTACCTGGTGCGGTGTGTAANACATCGCCACTGGGGGAAGACAAAGGCGGCCGGGCGTGGTGCTGGCCACCCACCCCTCGTATGCCGTGACGACCTTCATAGGTGCTTGCTGCACTTGCCCCAGCAGTCTGTTACAGGCTACACGGGTGACCTTTGTCTATGTGTTCGATTATAATTGTGCACGCAATAGGATTGTGATTGGACAGTGTACGTACAATAGCTGTGTATGTGTCAATAATCATCATCGTCATCATGAATAATTATAGATTATTATACAGCGTCTCTGTGTGTGTGTGTGAGCTTCACTCGCACATTCTCGTCCAATCAGAAGCGGGAAACCCAGACAGACTTCACCATTACACCTCAGCAGGGGGGGGGGGGGGGGACACCCAGACGGACTGAACCATTAATAGGAGGAGGGGTGAACCAGACGGATTAAACCATTAATACACGGAGGGGTTAATCAGACGGGNTAGACCATTGTTACATAGGGGGCCCACGTGGAATAGACCATTAATACAGAGGGGTGACCAAGATGGAATAGAGCATTGTCACACGCAGGGTGACTAAGATGGATTAGACCATTATCACACGCAGGGGTGACTAAGATGGATTAGACCATTATCACACAGAGGGGTGACTAAGATGGAATAGACCATTATCACACGGAGGGGTGACTAAGATGGAATAGACCATTATCACACGGAGGGGTGACTAAGATGGAATAGACCATTATCACACGGAGGGGTGACTAAGATGGAATAGACCATTATCACACGGAGGGGTGACTAAGATGGAATAGACCATTATCACACGGAGGGGTGACTAAGATGGAATAGACCATTATCACACGGAGGGTGACCAAGATGGATTAGACCATTATCACACGAGGGGGTGACCAAGATGGAATAGACCATTATCACACGGAGGGGTGACCAAGATGGAATAGACCATTATCACACGAGGGTGACTAAGATGGAATAGACCATTATCACACGAGGGGTGACTAAGATGGAATAGACCATTATCACACGAGGGGTGACCAAGATGGATTAGACCATTATCACACGGAGGGTGACCAAGATGGATAGACCATTATCACACCGAGGGGTGACCAAGATGGAATAGACCATTATCACACGGAGGGTGACCAAGATGGAATAGACCATTATCACACGGAGGGTGACTAAGATGGATAGACCATTATCACACGGAGGGGTGACTAAGATGGAATAGACCATTATCACACGGAGGGGTGACAAGATGGATTAGACCATTATCACACGGAGGGTGACCAAGATGGATAGACCATTATCACACAGGGGTGACTAAGATGGAATAGACCATTATCACACGGAGGGGTGACCAAGATGGATTAGACCATTATCACACGGAGGGGTGACTAAGATGGAATAGACCATTATCACACGGAGGGTGACCAAGATGGAATAGACCATTATCACACGGAGGGTGACCAAGATGGATTAGACCATTATCACACGGAGGGGTGACTAAGATGGATAGACCATTATCACACGGAGGGGTGACTAAGATGGAATAGACCATTATCACACGGAGGGTGACCAAGATGGATAGACCATTATCACACGAGGGGTGACCAAGATGGAATAGACCATTATCACACGGAGGGGTGACCAAGATGGATAGACCATTATCACACGAGGGGTGACCAAGATGGAATAGACCATTATCACACGGAGGGTGACCAAGATGGAATAGACCATTATCACACGGAGGGGTGACTAAGATGGATAGACCATTATCACACGGAGGGGTGACCAAGATGGATAGACCATTATCACACAGGGGTGACCAAGATGGATAGACCATTATCACACGGAGGGGTGACCAAGATGGAATAGACCATTATCACACGAGGGGTGACTAAGATGGATTAGACCATTATCACACGGAGGGTGACTAAGATGGAATAGACCATTATCACACGGAGGGGTGACTAAGATGGAATAGACCATTATCACACAGAGGGGTGACCAAGATGGAATAGACCATTATCACACGGAGGGGTGACCAAGATGGAATAGACCATTATCACACAGAGGGGTGACTAAGATGGAATAGACCATTATCACACGGAGGGGTGACCAAGATGGAATAGACCATTATCACACGGAGGGGTGACTAAGATGGAATAGACCATTATCACACGGAGGGGTGACCAAGATGGAATAGACCATTATCACACGGAGGGGTGACTAAGATGGATTAGACCATTATCACACGGAGGGGTGACCAAGATGGATAGACCATTATCACACGGAGGGTGACCAAGATGGATTAGACCATTATCACACAGGGGTGACCAAGATGGAATAGACCATTATCACACGAGGGGTGACTAAGATGGAATAGACCATTATCACACNGANGGGTGACAAGATGGAATAGACCATTATCACACGGAGGGGTGACCAAGATGGAATAGACCATTATCACACAGAGGGGTGACCAAGATGGAATAGACCATTATCACACGGAGGGGTGACAAGATGGAATAGACCATTATCACACGGAGGGGTGACCAAGATGGAATAGACCATTATCACACAGAGGGGTGACTAAGATGGAATAGACCATTATCACACAGAGGGGTGACCAAGATGGATTAGACCATTATCACACGAGGGGTGACCAAGATGGAATAGACCATTATCACACGGAGGGTGACTAAGATGGAATAGACCATTATCACACGGAGGGGTGACCAAGATGGAATAGACCATTATCACACGGAGGGTGACTAAGATGGAATAGACCATTATCACACGGAGGGGTGACTAAGATGGAATAGACCATTATCACACAGAGGGGTGACTAAGATGGAATAGACCATTATCACACGGAGGGGTGACCAAGATGGAATAGACCATTATCACACGGAGGGGTGACCAAGATGGAATAGACCATTATCACACGGAGGGGTGACTAAGATGGATTAGACCATTATCACACAGGGGTGACACAGACGGCTTAGACATTATAAGTCCAAGGGTTGCGGAAGACCCGACGACTTACGGAAACGCTCCCATACGTCATGTAAACAGAATGAACATGCGGAAATGTTTACGTGTGAGGCTTTCGCGACCAATATTATTCATAATCCACGTGTTTGGGTGAGATCGCGTTACTTATAAATGTGTCGTAACCCTCCACCACCCGACACGGCCAATCAGCAAAAACAAGTGTCACGTTGACAAAGACAAATAGTTCACTGCTTTAGCCCACCGGTGTGTTGAAGCGTGAAACCACAACAACATTTACTATTTTTGAGTACGATGATGGATGCAATTACCAGCGAAACGTCGTACTAAAAAATTGGAAATGTTGTGGTTTCACGCTTCAACACACCGGTGGGCTAAAGCAGTGAACTCTTTTGTCTTTTGTCAACGTGACACTTAAATTTCGATTTAAAGCTTTCGTGACTGCAGGGATTCATCTTCTTGGTTCTTTCGGTAAAGTCACGTAGAAGGGAAGTAATAAAATAATAAAATAAAACATTATTTATTATGTTTTCTTTTTATTATTGTATTACTTCCCTTCTACGTGACTTTACCGAAAGAACCAAGAAGATGAACGTGACACTTATTTGCTGATTGGCCGTGTCGGGTGGTGGAGGGTTACGACACATCTGTAAGTAACGCGGTGAGGTTTGCGGATGAATACGGCGGAGTGAGGAGGTGTAAGGCGGCGGTCGCCCTGACGCCTCCTCGCTGCACCAAGACGCCTTCGCCGAGATCCATGAGGAGTCAGGAGAACAGAATTGTTCGTAGCGCGACGCAACTCTTATTCCTCTGGACGCACCACGCGAATTGTTTTCTGCGTCTGGGACGGTCGTCCGCCCCCACCCACGTGTGCTTTATTCATTCTTTCTCTTTCCTTCAACGTAAGTTTTATTTCGCGAGTTATTTGCTGCGTGCAATTTTCTTGGTTCTTTCGGTAAAGTCACGTAGAAGGGAAATAATAAAATAATAAAATTTAAACACTATAAAATAAATAATGATTTGCTCCATTCTATTTCATTTTATAATGAAATAATAAAGCAAAACATAATAAAATAAATAAGAAACAAAAAAAACATATTTTTATTATTTTATTATTTCCCTTCTACGTGACTTTACCGAAAGAACCAAGAAGATGAATCCCTGCAGTCACGAAAGCTTTAGATCGAAATTTAAGTTGCGTGCAATTTGTTGGACACCATTTGCATTTTTTGCTCAGCCAACAGCCCTCGGACAAGTCGAGGCCTGGCCTAGTGCGCGCTAAACGAACATTCGGAAGCGACTTCTTTCTGTTAACAACATTTTAAAATGTCTCATGGTATTCGTAAACAATTGCATGCAGTCTACGTCCCATTAGTTTAACTACGGTCAGGGTAGTGTTAGGGGTAGATATCCGATGAAATTAAAGAATCGTAGGAGGTGCAGAGCGTACGCACAGCGATGCCGGGCGACAGAGACATCCGGCACTGAGAGAAAAGGAATCCGGTCCGGTCATCGGGGTAGTAGGGGAGGCTACAACTACTTCCGGCTATGGGATTTCATCGTTTATTTTTGGGGAGGGGGGAATTGTTCAGTTTCCGATGTACGGGAAATTCGGGTTTCCGGATCGTTCTCAGGAACCTAACCTGCCGTTAAACGGGGACTGCCTGGAGGTGGGGACACCCAGACGGGCTGTACATCACACCTCAATGCGGAACATTGGACAGGCGAGTTGACGAATGGGTGACCCAGAGAGGCTGGACCATTAATGGATAGGGTAACCTAGACGGACTATCCACTCTGCTACCTCTCATCTCACTCCAGTCCACGCACTCTCCTGCCTCTCCCTTGTCATCTCACTCCACTCCCCTCCATGCACTCTCCTGCCTCTCCCTCTCATCTCACTCCCCTCCCTCCACGCACTCTCCTGCCTCTCACTCCACTCCCTCCACGCACTCTCCTGCCTCTCCCCTCTCATCTCACTCCACTCCACTCCCCTCCACGCACTCTCCTGCCTCTCCCTCTCATCTCACTCCACTCCACTCCCCTCCACGCACTCTCCTGCCTCTCCCCTCTCAACTCACTCCACTCCCTCCACGCACTCTCCTGCCTCTCCCTCTCATCTCACTCCACTCCCCTCCACGCACTCTCCTGCCTCTCCCTCTCATCTCACTCACTCCACTCCCTCCACACACTCTCTTACCTCTCCCTCTCATCTCACTTCACTCCCCTCCACGCACTCTCCTACCTCTCCCCTCTCATCTCACTCCACTCCCCTACACACACTCTCCTGCCTCTCCCTCTCATCTCACTCCACTCCCTCCATGCACTCTCCTGCCTCTCCCTCTCATCTCACTCCACTCCCCTCCATGCACTCTCCTACCTATCCCCTCTCATCTCACTCCACTCCCTCCACCACTCTCCTACCTCTCCCCTCTCATCTCACTCCACTCCCTCCACTCACTCTCCCACCTCTCCCATCTCATCTCACTCCACTCCCCTCCACGCACTCTCCTGCCTCTCCCTCTCATCTCACTCCCCTCCACGCACTCTCCTACCTCTCCCCTCTCGTCTCACTCCACTCCCCTCCACACACTGCCCATCTCCTCCTCTCCCCTCTCACTCGCACTCCACTCCCTCCACTCCCACTCTCCCAACTCACACTCCCTCTCCACTCCCACTCCTCCCCTCCACGCACTCTCCACTCCACTCCACTCCATNGACTCACTCCACTCCACTCCCTCACCTCCTNGACTCCACTCCACTCACTCCNTAGACTCTACTNCCCATCTCAACACTCGCTAACTCNACACTCCCATCTCACTNCCCACTCACACTCCACTCACTCCTCCACTCCCATNGACTCACACTCCCTCTCACTCTAGACTCACTCCACTCCACTGTCTAACTCACCCCTATGGACTCACACCACTCCACTCCCATAGACTCAACACTGCCCATAGACTCAACAGTTCCCATAGACTCAACACTGCCCATAGACTCAACATTGCCCATAGACTCAACACTGCCCATAGACTCAACACTGCCCATAGACTCAACACTGCCCATGGACTCAACACTGCCCATGGACTCAACATTGCCCATGGACTCAACATTGCCCATAGACTCAACACTAACCATAGACTCAACAGTTCCCATAGACTCAGCACTGCCCATAGACTCAACACTGCCCATAGACTCAACACTGCCCATAGACTCAACACTGCACATAGACTCAGCACTGCCCATAGACTCAATACTGTCCATAGACTCATACTGCCCATAGACTCAACACTGCCCATAGACTCAGCACTGCCCATAGACTCAACACTCCTAGACTCAACACTGCCCAGACTCAACACTGCCCATAGACTCAACACTGCCCATAGACTCAACACTGCTCATAGACTCAGCACTGCACCATAGACTTAACACTGTCCATAGACTCAACACTGTCCATAGACTCAACAGTTCCCATAGACTCAACACTGCACCATAGACTCAACACTGCCCATAGACTCAACACTGCCATAAACTCAACAGTTCCCATAGACTCAACACTGCACCATAGACTCAACACTGCACCATAGACTCAACACTGACCATAGACTCAACACTGCCATAGACTCAACACTGCCCATAGACTCAACACTGCCTATAGACTCAACACTGCCCATGGACTCAACATTGCACCATAGACTCAGCACTGCCCATAGACTCAACAGTTCCCATAGACTCAACACTGCCCATAGACTCAACACTGCCCATAGACTCAACACTGCACCATAGACTCAGCACTGCACCATAGACTCAACACTGCACCATAGACTCAACACTGCACCATAGACTCAATACTGCCCATAGACTCAATACTGCCCATAGACTCAACACTGCAGTCCATAGACTCAACACTGCCCATAGACTCAACACTGCCCATAGACTCAACACTGCCCATAGACTCAGCACTGCACATAGACTCAACACTGCCCATAGACTCAACACTGCCCATAGACTCAACACTGCCCATAGACTCAACACTGCCCATAGACTCAGCACTGCACATAGACTCAACACTGCTCATAGACTCAGCACTGCACCATAGACTTAACACTGTCCATAGACTCAACACTGCCCATAGACTCAACACTCCCATATACTCAACACTGCACCATAGACTCAACACTGCCCATAGACTCAACACTGCCAACATAGACTCAACACTGCCCATAGACTCAGCACTGCACATAGACTCAACACTGCACCATAGACTCAACACTTAGACTAGCACTGCCATAGACTCAACACTGCCCATAGACTCAACACTGCCCATAGACTCAACACTGCACATAGACTCAACACTGCCATAGACTTAACACTGCCCATAGACTCAACACTGCCCATAGACTCAACACTGCCCATAGACTCAACACAGCCCATAGACTCAACACTGCACCATAGACTCAGCACTGCACCATAGACTCAACACTGCCCATAGACTCAACACTGCACCATAGACTCAATACTGCCCATAGACTCAATACAGCACCATAGACTCAACACTGCCCATAGACTCAACACTGCCCATAGACTCAACACTGCCAGACTCAACACTGCCATAGACTCAACACTGCACATAGACTCAACACTGCCCATATACTCAGCACTGCCCATAGACTCAACACTGCCCATAGACTCAACACTGCACCATAGACTCAACACTGCACCATAGACTCAACACTGCACCATAGACTCAATACTGTCCATAGACTCAATACTGCCCATAGACTCAACACTGCAGTCCATAGACTCAGCACTGCCCATAGACTCAACACTGCCCAGACTCAACACTGCCATAGACTCAACACTGCCCATAGACTCAACACTGCCCATAGACTCAGCACTGCACATAGACTCAACACTGCTCATAGACTCAGCACTGCACCATAGACTTAACACTGCACCATAGACTCAACACTGCACCATAGACTCAACACTGCACCATAGACTCAACACTGCCCATAGACTCAGCACTGCCCATAGACTCAACACTGCCCATAGACCAACACTGCCATAGACTCAACACGCCCATAGACTCAACACTGCCATAGACCAACACTGCCCATAGACTCAGCACTGCACATAGACTCAACACTGCTCATAGACTCAGCACTGCCCATAGACTTAACACTGTCCATAGACTCAACACTGCCCATAGACTCAACACTGCCCATAGACTCAACACTGCCCATAGACTCAACACTGCCCATAGACTCAACCCGCACCATAGACTCAACACTGCCCATAGACTCAGCACTGCCACACACCATAGACTCAACACTGAGACTCAACACTGCCCATAGACTCAGCACTGAGACTCAACACTGCTCATAGACTCAGCACTGCACCATAGACTTAACACTGTCCATAGACTCAACACTGCCCATAGACTCAACACTGCACCATAGACTCAACACTGCACCATAGACTCAACACTGCCCATAGACTCAGCACTGCACCATAGCCTCAACACTGCCCATAGACTCAACACCGCCCATAGACTCAACACTGCCCATAGACTCACACTGCCCATAGACTCAACACTGCCCATAGACTCAACACTGNCCATAGACTCAACACTGCCATAGACTCAACACTGCCCATAGACTTAACACTGTCCATAAACTATTTATATTTTACCAGGCAAAGCCCCACGGAGCTATTTCGCTGTTTGTCACAAGCACCCGGCCATCAGCAACAATAGCTCACGGGAGTAGCGGCTCATCATCATCATCACGTGGAAGTTTATAGCAGTGGCAAAATTCTCTAAAACGTGGAACGCCGATTGCAAATGTGGAGTGAAACAACGGAGGACCCGGAGAAAATCCACGCGACCACAGAGAGAGAGGGGGGCACGTGCGATCCCAATATACAGCAGCAGCAGGCGTCATCAGGGTCGGGATCGAACCCACGACCTCCTGCGTACCAGGCGAGGTAGTCAACATCTCATAGCCACACACAAACACAGCAGCAGGCGTCAGGGTCGGGATCGAACCACGACCTACTGCGTACCAGGCGAGGTAGTCAACATCTCGCCACACCGGGGCAGTTGGCCGCATCATTGGCCGCCCTCGTGGTGGTGGAGTGTAGNAAAAAAAAATGGCCGGCAAATTACGAAAAACATTTTTTTTTATGGAAAGCGCCTCGCGGTCGACCACCACCACCACCACCACCTCGACCCGCCCGCCTCACCTGGCGGTCGACCTCCACCTCGACCCGCCCGCCTCACCTGCACGCTGGCACGACACGGTGGGGAGGGGGCGGGGGAGCAAAGGTGGCAAGAAGAGTCGGACGCGCCACAGGGACGGGGCAACGTGGGCGGCAGTGGCGGCCGCCAGCGTGGCGCACGAGGGGCAAGCGGGTGGCCGGCGACGCCCACCGCTCGGCCGCCGCCTTTGTCTTCCCCGGCGGCGGCTCTTACTCCACGCCGCCACAGCGAGTACTCGCGGGAGTCGACACGCGGACTCACGCACACGCACGCGGCGCACGCACGCACAGACACGCGGACTCACGTACAGACACACACATGCATGATGACACACACACGCAGACAAACGCACACATGCACAGACACACACACGGATGCAAGCAGACACACATGTGGATGCACGGACACATACATGGACGCACACACGGACGCAAGGACACGNACACACACGGACGCACACACGGACGCAAGGACACACACACACAGACGCAAGGACACGCACACACGGACACACGCACAGACACACACACGGACACACACAGACGCACGGACACACACACAGACGCAGATGCACGGACACACACACACGAATGCACGAACACACAGACACACACACACGAATGCACGAACACACACACACACACACGAATGCACGAACATACACACGGATACACACACAGACACGCAAGAACACACACACGGACGCACGGACACACACAGATGCAGATGCGTGGACACACACACACGAATGCACGGACACACACACAGACACACACACACGGACGCACCATCTCCACCGAGCGTACCCAGGGCCGGGGTCGGTCGTCGTGTCCTCGCCGGTGAGCCGCGGGGCGTGGGAACGGAGGGACGCGTGGCGAGCGACGGACGGGCGGCAGGCGGCGACGGGCGGACGGGCGGGAGACGAGAGAGAGAGGAGAGAGAGAGGGAGGGAGGGGGGGAGAGCGCCAGGCAGGGCGTGTGTCGCGTTGAAAACTCTTCTACTCGTAGACTTGCTCGCGTGGNAAAAAAAAAAATGGGTGGGTCCGAGAGGAGAGCGGCGGCCGCGGCGGGTCACGTGATCACGCGCGGGCCAATGGGCTGCTCCGCCGAGCTGGGGGGCGGTNGGGGGGGGGCACCACGGACTGCCCCGCCGTGTCTTGCCGGCGTTCAAACGGCGGCCGTGCGGTGGAGGAACTTCCCTGCGCCGTCGACGGACGGTGAATTTTTTTTTCTCGCGTCAACTTGTTTTTTTTTCTCTTCAAAAACAACCACCACCAGCCACAGCCGGGAGGGACTGGCTGAGAGAGAGAGAGAGAGACACGAGGAGAAAGTTCATCATCTGCGGTGTGGAAAAAAATGAAATAAATTCCCCAGTAATAAAATAAACACACACACACCCTCTCTCTCGTCTCTCATCCTCCCTCGGGGTTATGAATACGGTGCTGGGGGGTGGTGATGGTGGTGGTGGCGGTGGTAATGACGGTGGTGGTGGTGATGGCGGTGGTGGCTGTGGTGGCTGTGGTGGCGGTGGTGGTGATGGTGGTGGTGGCAGTGATGGTGGTGGTGGCGGTGGTGATGGTGATGGCGGTGATGGCGGTGGTGGCGGTGGTGGCGGTGGTGGCGGTGATTGCGGTGGTGGCGGTGATGGCGGTGATGGTAGTGGTGGTGGCACTGGGTGTTGGGTGGTCGTGACGGTGGTGGCGGTGGTGGCGGTGATGGCAGTGGTGGCGGTGGTGGCGGTTGTGGTGGCGTTGCCGGGTGGCGGTGCGGTGTGTCTCTACGTGGGCGACCGCGGCTACTCGGCTCTCTCCGTGCAGGAGGAGGCGGCCGCCCGTTATTTCATTCCGTAACGAACGTCGCCGTCGCCGCCGCCGCCGCCGCCGCGTACAGTGTTCGACGAAAGGGGCCCGTCGGGGCGGTCGCNGGGGGGGGGACGGGGGGGTGGGTCATGCGGGGGGGGCGTGTGGGGGGGGACGGGGGGGTGGGGCCGTGTGGTGGGGGGGGCCGTGTGGTGGGGGGGGCCACCCAAACCCGCCAGACGGTGGCACCGCTCCAAGTCGGGCCGCATCGATTGGCTGCTCGGGAATTCGCCTCCCAGCATCGGGCGCGGCGATTGGCCGGATGCCAGCCGGCCGTGGCGCTGGGGAGGGAGGGGGGGGTGGAGGTTTTGGCACGGCGTGGCAAGCGTTGGTCGGGTTTCGCGAGAATAAAATAAAAAATCCCAAAAAATTAAATAACACATTTTTTAAAAATCCCTCCCTCCACGCCGCCCCCCGTCCCAAGCCGAAAAGTTTCCCACCTCCAGCCCCTCTCCACCTGAACCCTTGAGCAACGACATCGCAGCTGTGAACCTGGGTTCGAGCCCTGGGTCTGGGTGTCTCTCTGTCTCTATCAGGGGGTTCATAATGGCCGTGTCAGAGACACAGAGACAACGCAGCTGTGAACCTGGGTTCGAGCCCTGGGTCTGGGTGTCTCTCTCTCTCAGGGGGTTCATAATGGACGTGTCAGAGACACTGAGAGCCTGGGTTCGAGCCCTGGGTCTGGGTGTCTCTCTCTCTCAGGGGGTTCATAATGGCCGTGTCAGCGACACTGAGAGCCTGAGAGTGAGTAAGAGAGAGTGAGAGAGTGAGCGAGAATGGTAGAGAGTGAGAGTGAGTGAGTGAGACTTTTGACTTTTAAACAACCGCCAACAGCAACAGCACTGGAGGCGATTCCGATACAAAATACGAAGTCACCAGCAACACAAATAATCGCTCTAAATCCATGCGCTGTGGCGCTAAAAGCACCGCGCAAACACAAAATAAAAGCGGTGGTTGTGGTGGTGGTCATAGTGCACGCCACGGTGACGAGCGAGCGCTTCAGAAGGTGAACACCACGAGGGTGCCGTCCACGCTGGTACAGAGAGGGGCTTGTCCGGCTCCCCAGCGTTCAAAGAAGACGCTACGCACATCACCGGCATGTGTGTGGTACATGGCGTGCTCCAGCCGGAGCCGCGCCTTAAGCAGGCCCCTGAACACTGGAATCATCACAGAGCAGCCGTCAGTGTCACCCTCCAGCATCTTTTTTCTCGTTCTGTACACCGCCATCTTTGCGAAGATGGCGAGGTCACGGCGCTTGTTAGCCAGGTAACGCACTACCCATGTACGAAGCTGCTGTTGTAGAAGGGCACCCCCAGTTTCCTGAAGATGTCCCCAAAAGGCGGAACATTGGTTTAAGCCGCTGGCAGCGTAAGTACCGGTGGGGCAGATCCTCCCTGGCACCGCAGGAAATGCACAAGTCTGTTACCCCCGGCGAGATTCGGCTGAGCCACACAGCTGATGGCAACGTGCAGTGTGCCAACCTCCACTGGAGGTCACCGCAGCGTTTGGCTACGGGGAGACTTACTTGATACAGCAATTGTGCTGCGACGGTTTCACCTGAAGACGGAATCTAGAATTAATACGGGAGACTTGTACGTTTGTCTCCACGGAGGAGCGGCCGCAATGAGGGGAGAGAAATGGTCTCTCCGTTTTGTGTCCGGTAGGTTGGCCAGGTCCCGGGAATGCAGCGCCTTGACACGGCACGTGGAGAGCGCTGTGTTCGGGGCACTCTTCAGGGGCACGTTCTGCAACGTAAGAGAGAGAGTGAGAGTTAGAGAGTGAGAGAGTGAGTGAGTGAGAGAGTGAGTGTGAGTGAGAGTGAGATAGTGAGAGAGAGTGAGAGAGTGAGAGAGAGTGAGTGAGAGAGTGAGTGAGAGTGAGTGTGAGATAGTGAGAGAGAGAGTGAGAGAGATATTGAGAGAGAGTGAGGTAGTGAGATAGTGAGAGAGTGGAGTACCGGTATATCCGGCTGACCCACGCCGTGCCGGCCTTCAAAGAGCGGTGGGCGCTGGAGGACGCCGTGAGCTCGCTGGCTCTGCGTGGAGACACGGGGAGCTCTGTGTGGAGACACGGGAGCTCTGCGTGGAGATACGGAGCTCTGTGTGGAGACACGGGAGCTCTGCGTGGAGACACTGGAGCTCTGTGTGGAGACACGGGGAGCTCTGCGTGGAGACACGGGGAGCTCTGTGTGGAGACACGGGAGCTCTGTGTGGAGACACGGGGAGCTCTGCGTGGAGACACTGGGAGCTCTGTGTGGAGACACGGGGAGCTCTGTGTGGAGATACGGGAGCTCTGCGTGGAGACACGGGAGCTCTGCGTGGAGACACGGGGAGCTCTGTGTGGAGACACGGGAGCTCTGCGTGGAGACACGGGGAGCTCTGCATGGAGACACGGGGAGCTCTGCATGGAGACACTGGGAGCTCTGCGTGGAGACACTGGAGCTCTGCGTGGAGACACGGGAGCTCTGCGTGGAGACACGGGGAGCTCTGCGTGGAGACACTGGAGCTCTGTGTGGAGACACGGGAGCTCTGTGTGGAGACACGGGAGCTCTGCGTGGAGACACTGGAGCTCTGTGTGGAGACACGGGGAGCTCTGCGTGGAGACACGGGGAGCTCTGTGTGGAGACACGGGAGCTCTGTGTGGAGACACGGGGAGCTCTGCGTGGAGACACTGGGAGCTCTGTGTGGAGACACGGGGAGCTCTGTGTGGAGATACGGGGAGCTCTGCGTGGAGACACGGGGAGCTCTGCGTGGAGACACGGAGCTCTGTGTGGAGACACGGGAGCTCTGCGTGGAGACACTGGGAGCTCTGTGTGGAGACACGGGAGCTCTGCGTGGAGACACGGGGAGCTCTGCGTGGAGACACGGAGCTCTGCGTGGAGACACGGGAGCTCTGCGTGGAGACACGGGAGCTCTGCGTGGAGACACTGGAGCTCTGCGTGGAGACACTGGGAGCTCTGTGTGGAGACACTGGGAGCTCTGTGTGGAGACACGGGAACTCTGTGTGGAGATATGGAGCTCTGTGTGGAGACACGGGAGCTCTGTGTGGAGACACGGGAGCTCTGCGTGGAGACACGGGAGCTCTGTGTGGAGACATGGGAGCTCTGCGTGGAGACACTGGGAGCTCTGTGTGGAGACACGGGAGCTCTGCGTGGAGACACGGGGAGCTCTGTGTGGAGACACGGGAGCTCTGCGTGGAGACACTGGAGCTCTGCGTGGAGACACGGGAGCTCTGTGTGGAGACACGGGAGCTCTGTGTGGAGACACGGGAGCTCTGTGTGGAGACACGGGAGCTCTGTGTGGAGACACTGGGAGCTCTGTGTGGAGACACGGGAGCTCTGCGTGGGGACACGGGAGCTCTGTGTGGAGACACGGGAGCTCTGCGTGGAGATACGGAGCTCTGTGTGGAGACACGGGAGCTCTGCGTGGAGACACTNGGAGCTCTGTGTGGAGACACGGGAGCTCTGCGTGGAGACACGGAGCTCTGCGTGGAGACACGGAGCTCTGCGTGGAGACACGGGGAGCTCTGCGTGGAGACACGGAGCTCTGCGTGGAGACACGGGAGCTCTGCGTGGAGACACGGGAGCTCTGCGTGGAGACACCAGCTACCGTCGGAGGCCGTAGAACTGCGAGAAGGGCTGGGTGCAGATGCAGCATTTGTCGTAAAAAGTAATAAAATAATATTACATAGAAAACACCACCACCACTACCACCACCACCACTCGCACCACCACTGCCGACACCATCATCGCCACCACGACCACCCGCACCGCCACCACCACCACACCCGCACCACTACCACCACCAACTGCACCGCCACCACGCCAACACCATCATCGCCACCACTACCACCTGCACCGCCATCACTACCGCCACAGCCACCACCACCATCATCGCCAATACCACAACCACCACCACCCACACAATGCATCATCACCGCTGCCGCCGTAGTATTGACCAGGGCGGGTTGCTGGATAGAACCTCGGCGACAACGAGCGGCGATCTGCCTCTGGGCCACCAGTGGAGTTGGCGGTGGCGGTGGTGGTGGCGGTGGTGATGGTGGCGGTGGTGGTGGCGGCGGCTGTGGTGGCGGTGGTGGTGGTGGCGGTGGTGGTGGTGGCGGTGATGGCGGTGGCGGTGGTGGTGGCGGTGATGGTGGCGGTGGTGGCAGTGATGGTGGTGGCGGTGGCAGCGGTGGTGATGGCGGTGGTGGCGGTGGTGGTGGCGGTGGCGGAGGTGGTGGCGGAGGTGGTGGCGGTGGTGGCGGCGGTGGCGGCGGCGGTGGCGGCGGCGGTGGCGGCGGCGGTGGCGGTGGCGGCGGTGGTGGCGGTGGTGGCGGCGGTGGTGTGGTGGCGATGGTGGTGGCGGTGGTGGTGGCGGCGGTGGTGGTGGTGGTGGCGGCGGTGGTGGCGGCGGTGGTGGCAGTGGTGGCGGCGGTGGTGGTGGCTACACGGAGCGACGCTACATCAATGCTTTCGGCATGATCGCCACAGCTCTCCACCAGGGTGTTTGCCGGAACGCCCCGCTCCGGCGTTCCGGCAAACTGCCGGTGGTCCGGTGGCCTCCCCCCCCGCCCCCCCCCCCCCCCGGCGCAAGGGGGAGCCGGGCCTCTCCCCGACGCTGCGGCCGGAATTCCGGAGTGGATCCGGGCGGAGTGTGAATCGTGCGACCGCGGCGTGCCGAAGCGTGCCGATGCGTGCCGATGATCTCACCGCGCGGCTCAAAGAACGCCGCCAATCGCGGCAAGCGTGGGCCTGCCAGCCACGCTCGCCCACAAAGCCACGCGCACAAAGCAAAGGTCCCCGTGTAGCCCTCCAACAGGCTGCAGGGGCAAGTGCTGTTAGTAGCAAGCAGCAGCAGCACCTATGAAGGTAGACACAGACAAAGGTCCCCCGTGTAGCGCTCTCTAACAGGCTGCAGGGGCAAGTGCTGTTAGCGAGCAGCACCTATGAAGGCTACCGGCACTGTGGCACACGAGGGGGTGGGTGGCCAGCACCACGCCCGGCCACCTTTATCTCCCCGAGCGGCCGACGTTTGGCCCGGACCCTACCGGACCGCGTTTTCGGCATTCGGCGACTCATCGGTAGGTCAGCCTTGGCTCGGAGCGCCGGTCCCACGCGGGCACGGCTCGGCGCGCGACGTGGCGGCCGGTGCCAGGCTAGGTGTACCTCGAGGCCGCCAAGCGACACGCAGAAGGCCCTCGCTGCCGGTAGGAGGCCGCGGGACAGGCCCAGGTGCCGTGGCGTCGACAGCCGTGCCAGGCTAGGTGCACGAGGCCACGGCTTGGCCGGGATGACCGGCACACTCGCAAGCACAAAGACAAAGGTCCCCCATATAGCCTTGACAAACGTTTGGGGCAAGTGCTCTTAGCGAGCAGCAGTGCCTACGAAGGGCGGCACTGTGCCGCACCATCTACTGTACCGATTTAAGGCCCAGTCGACCTAGTGGAGGCCCAGGTCCGGTTCATATCACCGTCACCGGTGTTTGGTGGCCGTGAGCAGGGAATCGAACTCCGCCGCTCCCCAAACTGCCACAACAGCAGCTGACATTCACCACCGATTGACGGCCACATCACCACGGCGCTCGTGCCAGGCTAGGTGCACTCCGATGACGCTACGTCAAGTGTGGAAGGCTTCGCTGGCAGGGGGTCACGGAACGGATCCAGGTGCCGTTGTTTGACTGGTGCCAGGCTAGGTGCAGGTCACGGGACAGACCGAGCAGGTCGTCAGATGCACCACCTGTGCCCCCACTGTGCCAACTCGCTGCGTTTTAGCCACCCGGCGCTCCGCTCGTTGTTGTGAGCGTCGCTCCTCCGCCCTCCGTTGTTGTTGGAGGGCGATTGCCTCCAACTGCCCAGTAGCGTCCTTCACGAGCCTCCTCCACTGAGGCCGATCTTGACACCGCTGGTACCAGTCATCGGCAAGTCCACTCAGCTCCACGTCCTCCTGTACCACATCACTCCATCTCTTCTCTAGCCCGTGCCGCGCCCGTTTAGCCCCTCGATCCGGCCGAACAAAAGCTGTTTAGGCATGCGCTGGCTGGGCAAGTCACACACGTACAAGAACAACAACCGCCATTCGCCACTAAGTGGCGGTGACGTCACCACGATGCTTGTGCCAGGCCATGTGCACCTTGAGGCCATGTGAAGTGTTGAATGCCCGCTGGCAGGAGGTCACGGGCAGACCCAGCAGGTGCCACGGGTCGACTGACTGAGATGACTGAGATGACTGGCCGATGTACCACCTGTGCCCCTACTGTGCCAACTTGCTGTGCTTTAGCCACCCGGCGCTCCGCTCGTTGTTGTGAGCGTCGCTCCTCCGCCCTCCGTTGTTGTTGGAGGGCGACTGCCTCCAACTGCCCAGTAGCGTCCTTCACGAGCCTCCTTCACAGAGGCCGATCTTGACACCGCTCCAGTCATCGGCAAGGTAAGGTAATTTACCCTTTTTACCGGGTAAAGGGGTAAGGTAAAGGGTAGGGTAAAGGTAGCTCGGAATAATTACCCGGTAGGGTAAGGAAGCGCGAAGTGTTACCCGGTAAATACGGTGCCGTGTTTACCGCTAGAAGCTCCGTGGCGCAGTCCGTGGCCTCCATTTAATAAGTAATATTTTAAAAACCTTTTTTTTAAACTCGCTTTTATTAAATGTACGAGTAGTGGCAGAACTCCACGACTCCAGGAAGTGGCCCGAAGCTCGCCACGACGGAGGGCCGTGGTGATTTAGAGCCAACGTCAGTTGAGCGTGGACAATTAGACCCAAGCTGAAACATCTACGTATAAAATTAATGTTTAAAACATATTTTTACGATAGAATATAGTGTTGTCATCAGTATGACATAAGTATACCAAGTTTGCAGTCGATACCACATTGGGAAGTGGGTTAAAATTGAGTTACAAGATTTAAGGATACAACAACAACAGAGTGAGTTCAAAGAAAGCGTGTAACATTGGAATCGAGAGTATTCTGTGTAAAGCGCTCTACATAGCATCTACCGTTATAAACCTGTTTCATGTGTAGTAGTACCCAGTAATTACCCTGTAATCGGTCGTTTGTATGGGGTAAGGGTAAAAGGTAGGGTAAAAGGTAGGCTCGTTGCTTTTTAAATCCTTTATATTAAGTTCGCTCGCTTACTTGCTTGCTTTTGCGACCGTGCAAATCTTTCGGTCGNTTTTTAACCCATTTCCCGTGATCCAATCGAGCTGACATTTTGCACACAGACTCGTTGTGCGAGACAATTAATTTCCAAAATTTTACACTTTTAGGAAAAAAATTAATATTTAATTACCAATTGCTTAATAACTGGCAGACAATCATCTGACCCATAGGTGGCAGCCACTCAAGCCAGAGGACGAGAGGACTCTAGCCGCCATGCATATAAAGGATTTAGAGTGNAAAACTTTGTTTTTAACCTTTATATTAAGTTTGCTTGCTTGCTTAGGACCGTGCAAATCTTTCGGTCGNTTTTTAACCACTTCCCGTGATCCAATCGAGCTGACATTTTCCACACAGACTCGTTGTGCGTGACAATTAATGTTCGTGAAAAAAATTCCAAAATTTACGCTTTTAGGAAAANAAATATATTTAATTACCAATTGCAATGGTGCAATGAATCTCTGACCCANAGGCAGCCACTCAAGCCAGAGGACGAGAGGACAGCCGCCACGCATATAAAGGATTTAGAGTGAAAAACNTTGTTTTACGGGTTAACTTGTTAAATCCTTTATATTAAGTTCGCTTGCTTGCTTAGGACCGTGCAAATCTTTCGGTCGTTTTTAACCACTTCCCGTGATCCAATCGAGCTGACATTTTCCACACAGACTCGTTGTGCGTGACAATTAATGTTCGTGAAAAAAAAATTCCAAAATTTTTACGCTTTTAGGAAAAAATTATATTTAATTACCAATTGCTTAATGGTGCAATGCAATCATCTGACCCATAGTGGCAGCCATCTCAAGCCAGAGGACGAGAGGACTCTAGCCGCCACGCATATAAAGGATTTAGAGTGAAAACTTGTTTTTACGGGTTATATGTTAAATCTTTATNTTACGTTCTTGTAGGCGTGCAAATCTTTCGGTCGTTTTTAACCCACTCCCGTGATCCATCGAGCTGACATTTTCCAAAATTTCTTTTAGGAAAAATATATATTTAATTACCAATTGCTTAATGGTGCAATGAATCTCTGACCCAAGGTGGCAGCCATCAAAGAGACGAGAGGACCGCCGCCACGCATATAAAGGATTTAGTGAAAAACTTTGTTTTTACGGGTTATACTTGTTAAATCCTTTATATTAAGTTCGCTTGCTTGCTTAGGACCGTGCAAA
This sequence comes from Lethenteron camtschaticum, assembly GCA_018977245.1. NCBI lineage: Eukaryota > Metazoa > Chordata > Hyperoartia > Petromyzontiformes > Petromyzontidae > Lethenteron > Lethenteron camtschaticum. Next base: position 37,216 of record WFAB01002133.1, read on the forward strand.
TCTTTCGGTCGTTTTTAACCCACTTCCCGTGATCCAATCGAGCTGACATTTTCCACACAGACTCGTTGTGCGTGACAATTAATGTTCGTGAAAAAAATTCCCAAAATTTTACGCTTTTTAGGACAAAAATATTATAATTACCAATTGCTTAATGGTGCAATGCAATCATCTGACCCATAGGTGGCAGCCATCTCAAGCCAGAGGACGAGAGGACTCTAGCCGCCACGCATATAAAGGATTTAGAGTGAAAAACTTTGTTTTTACGGGTTTACTTGTTAAATCCTTTTACCTTACCTGCTGAAGGGTAAAAGGTAGGGGTAGAGGATTGTATTGTGGTAAGGTAAAAGGTAAGGTAGCTTGTTTTTTTACCTTTTAACTTTTACCTTGCCTTGCCGAGGCCTACACCGCTGGTACCAGTCATCGGCAAGTCCACTCAGCTCCACGTCCTCCTGTACCACAGCACTCCATCTCTTCTCTAGCCCGTGTCACCCACTCACCAACTCACCACTCACTCACTCACTCACCCGCTCACTCAACCCACTCACTCACTCACCACTCACTCACTCACTCACTCACCACCACTCACCTCACCACTCACTCACCCACCTACTCACCCACTAACTCACCCATCAGCTCCATCTCTTCTCTAGCCCGTGTCACTCACTCACCAACTCACCCACTCACTCACCCACTCACTCACTCACCCACCTACCCACTCACCCACTAACTCACCCATCAGCTCCATCTCTTCTCTAGCCCGTGTCACTCACTCACCAACTCACCCACTCACTCACCCACTCACCCACTCACTCACTCACCCACCTACCCACTCACCCACTAACTCACCCATCAGCTCCATCTCTTCTCTAGCCGTGTCACTCACTCACCAACTCACCCACTCACTCACCCACTCACCCACTCACTCACTCACTCACCCACCTACCCACTCACCCACTAACTCACCCATCAGCTCCATCTCTTCTCTAGCCCGTGTCACTCACTCACCCACTCACCCACCCACTAACTCATCCACTCACCCACTCACTCACTCACCCACTCACTCACTCACCCACCTACCCACTCACCCACTAACTCACCCATCAGCTCCATCTCTTCTCTAGCCCGTGTCACTCACTCACCCACTCACCCACCCACTAACTCATCCACTCACCCACTCACTCACTCACCCACTCACTCACTCACCCACCTACCCACTCACCCACTAACTCACCCATCAGCTCCATCTCTTCTCTAGCCCGTGTCACTCACTCACCCACTCACCCACCCACTAACTCATCCACTCACCCACTCACTCACTCACCCACTCACTCACCCACCCACCCACCCATCAGCTCCATCTCTTCTCCAGCTCGTGCCGTGCCCGCTTAGCCCCCTCTATGCAGCCAAACAAAAGCTGTTTAGGCATGCGGTGGCTGGGCATGCGGGCTACGTGACCCAGCCAACGCAGCCTCGCCTGCCGGAGGAGTTCATTGATCATGGGGATTGTGTCCAGATCTTGTCACGCAGTCACCCACGCATTCACTCATTCACTAACTCACTCACTCACCCACCCATTCACCAACTCTCCTACTCACTCACCCACCCATTTACTCATTCACCAACTCACTCACTCACCCACCCATTCACCAACTCACTCACCAACTCTCCTACTCACTCACCCACGCATTCACTCATTCACCAACTCACTCACTCACCCACCCATTCACCAACTCACTCACCAACTCTCCTACTCACTCACCCACGCATTCACTCATTCACCAACTCACTCACTCACCCACCCATTCACCAACTCACTCACCAACTCTCCTACTCACTCACCCACCCATTCACTCATTCACCAACTCACCCACCCATTCACCAACTCACTCACCAACTCTCCTACTCACTCACCCACGCATTCACCAACTCACTCACTCACCCACCCATTCACCAACTCACTCACCAACTCTCCTACTCACTCACCCACGCATTCACTCATTCACCAACTCACTCACTCACCCACCCATTCACCAACTCACTCACCAACTCTCCTACTCACTCACCCACCCATTCACTCATTCACCAACTCACTCACCCACCCATTCACTCATTCACCAACTCACTCACCCACTCACCAACTCCCTCACTCACCCACCCATTCACCAACTCACTCACTCACTCACCCACTCACCAACTCTCCTACTCACTCACTCACCCACCCATTCACCAACTCATTCTCACCCACTCACCCATTCACAAACTCACTCACTCACCCACCAACTCTCCTATTCACTCATTCACCAACTCACTCACCAACCCATGCACTCAATCATAAACTCACTCACTCACTCAACCACTCACCAACTCACTCACTCAACCACCCATTCACTCATTCACTAACTCACTCACCAACTCTCCTACTCACTCACCCACTCATTCCCCCACCCACTAATTAACTCGCCCACTCACTCACCCACTGATTCACCAACTCACTCACTCACTCACCCACTCACTCACCTACTCACCAACTCTCCTACTCACTCACCCACTAATTCCCCCACCCACTCACTCACTTACCCGCTCGTTCACCCACGCACCCACCCATTCTTCTACCCGCTCTGACTGCCGATGAGGGCCTGCATGTGGAAGCCCAGTCGTGGTGTATAAACACCTGGGGCAGGTCAACAGATACTGCCTGCACCACGACTCTCACTGCCGATGAGGCCCTGCAAGTGGAAGCAGATCCCAGCAGAGCTAACAAAGTCGTGGCGCGCGGCTGACGTGATGTGTAAAACAAGGCAGAGACGTGTAAACATCGTGACTAATGACGACCTGCTGGGACGTCCCATGGCACGGGGAGGACACCTTCTGCTCCTCTTCCTTGACGAGGCCAAGGCGCAAGACGCCATTCAAGTGAGAAGACACTGTACGACACGTGTCCAAGTACAGTACGACCACGTGTTCCTAGTAAAGTAGGTCACGTGTCCCAGGTACAGTACGACCACGTGTTCCTAGTAAAGTAGGTCACGTGTCCCAGGTACAGTACGACCACGTGTTCCTAGTAAAGTAGGTCACGTGCCCAGGTTCAGTACGACCACGTGTTCCACACGCAGTACGACCACGTGTTCCTCGTAAAGTAGGTCACGTGTCCCAGGTACAGTACGACCACGTGTTCCACACGCAGTACGACCACGTGTTCCTCGTAAAGTAGGTCACGTGTCCCAGGTACAGTACGACCACGTGTTCCACACGCAGTACGACCACGTGTTCCTCGTAAAGTAGGTCACGTGCTCGAGTACAGTACGACCACGTGTTCCTCGTAAAGAAGGTCACGTGTCCGGTACAGTACGACCACGTGTTGTGCCGGTGTGACAGTGCGCGCACGTGCGTGCAATAGGTAAATCTCGACTTATTCTAATCGTCACGGTACATCGCTCTGGAAAAAAAAATTTAAACCTCGAAACTAAATAAAAAGTGATAATCTCACGTCTCGAGGTGTCGCTCTCATCGCCAACGGCTCCAGGCCTCTGAATGGACACAAACACAACCGGGGGGGGGGGGGGTCCAGATGTCTTGTGACCCCCCCCCCCGCACCCCCATTGAATGATTTAAAAGGTAAAGATTGTCGCTGCTGTCGAAGTGAGGGGTTAATGGGGGGGGGGGGGGGTCACGAGACATCTGGACCACCACCGCTGAAGCACACGTGTCAACTTGTAACATCACGACTCAGAGAGAGAGAGGACGACTCAGAGAGAGAGAGGATGACTCAGAGAGAGAGAGAGGATGACTCACAGAGAGAGGACGACTCACAGATAGAGAGGACGACTCAGAGAGAAAGAACGACTCAGAGAGAGGACTACTCAGACGCAGAGAGAGAACGACTCAGAGAGAGAGAGAGGACGACTAAGAGAGAGAGGACGACTGAGAGAGAGAGGACGACTAAGAGAGAGAGGACGACTCAGAGAGAGAGAGGACGACTCAGAGAGAGAGAGGACGACTCAGAGAGAGAGAGGACGACTCAGAGAGAGAGAGAGGACGACTTAGAGAGAGATAGGACGACTCGGGCCTTGGCAGCAGGCTGTCGCTGCTTGTGGTGCCACGTGGAGGTGCCCTGACTGAGGGGGGTTGTCTGGCACATCGGGTTTCATCCGCTGGGAGATTGGCCGACGCTCGGGACCGGTCACATTGCGGTGCCCCTCAATCGGCTTCACGTTGTCGGGGCGCAGAACGAAAAGGTTCACTGGGCCAACCGCAGTGAGTTACTCGCGACACTGGAGAGGCGGAGGGTGCAATGTTAGGCCAGAAGGGCAGAGCAGCGGGTCAGAATCAATGAGCACGGGAGGACGATGGGGAGGGGCAGCAGCAGCCCAGAGGTCGCAAACGGGTTTTGATTCCTTACCCGTACCCGTACCCGGCCGCACCAGGGTCGCAAACGGGTACCCGTACCTACCGTACCCGGCCGGTACGGGTAGGGTACGGGTAGGGTACCTGATTGCGACCTCTGGGATGAAGCCATGTTGCAGGCGCGGGTGGGTTGATTCTAGGAACTTGAATTGTGAGAAGAGACAAGACGTTGGGAAATGAGTGACAAACGGTGACTCACCAGTGACTCACGGCCTACCCGTACCCGGCCGCACCAGGGTCGCAAACGGGTACCCGCCCGTACCCCCCGATACCCGGCTACCCGTACCCGGCTGGGTGGTAGCCGGGTATCGTATCGGGTAGGGTACGGGTATCGGGTACCCGGTTGCGACCTCTGCAGCAGCCCAGCACCCGTGGCCCCCATGTAGACGGCGCGCAGGTGAGCGCGCGATATGACGTCACCCTGGGCCAGAAGTTTAGAACTAAAATGGGAGCCCCGGGATGGTGAGTTGCGTTGTCGTCAATTCTCGGGGATGCAGCCCCCACACTCCCTCCCTCCTGCCTCGCAGCATCCCGGTCAATACCAGCGGGTGCCGCTCGGGCGGCTGCGGGAGGGATGTGTGGTGTGTGAGTGTATGTGTGAGTGTGTGAGTGAGGTGTCAGTGTGTGTGAGTGTGTGAGTGAGTGTGTGAGTGAGTGTGTGAGTGAGTGAGTGTGTATGTCAGTGTGTGAGTGAGCGTGTGAGTGAGTGTTTGAGGGTGTGTGAGTGTGTGTGAGGAGTGTGTGAGTGTGTAGGAGTGAGTGTGAGTGTGTGTGTGAGTGAGTGTGTGAGTGTGTGTGTGTGAGTGTGTGACCCGTGTGTGTGAGTGTGTGTGTGAGTGTGTGACGTGTGTGTGAGTGAGTGAGTGTGTGAGTGTGTGTGAGTGTGTGANTGCGTGTGAGTGAGTGTTTGAGTGTGAGTGAGTGTGTGTGTGAGTGTGGAGAGTGTGTGAGTGAGTAGTGTGTGAGTGTGAGTGTGTGTGTGAGTGTGTGAGTGTGTGTGTGAGTGAGTGTGTGAGTGTGTGTGTGTGAGTGANTGTGTGGTGTGTNAGTGTGTGTGAGTGTGTGTNAGTGAGTGTGTGTGAGTNTGTGANTGTGTGTGTGAGTGTGTGTNAGTGTGTGGGGAGTGTGTGTGAGTGTGTGTGTGTCCCGTGTGTGACCCGTGTGTGTGTGTGTGCGAGTGTGTGATGTGTGTGTGAGTGAGTGTGTGAGTGTGTGTGAGTGAGTGTGTGTGTGAGTGAGTGTTTGAGTGTGTGAGTGTTTGAGTGTGTGTGTGAGTAGTGTGTGAGTGAGTGGTGTGGTGTGTGAGTGACGTGTGAGTGAGTGTTTGTGTGTGTGTGAGTGAGTGTGTGTGTGAGTGTGTGAGTGTGTGTGTGTCGAGTGAGTGAGTGTGAGTGTGTGTGTGAGTGAGGTGTGTGAGTGAGTAGGTGTGAGTGTGTGTGTGTGANTGTGTGTGTGNGTGTGTTGAGTGTGTGTGTTTTGAGTGTGTGTGTGTGAGTGTGTGAGTGAGTGTGTAGTGAGTGAGTGTGAGTGTGTGAGTCTGGAGCGTGTGAGTGAGTGTTTGAGTGTGTGAGTGAGTGTGTGTGTGAGTGTGTCGTGTGTGTGAGTNTNTGTTGTGTGTGTGTTGAGNGAGTGTGTGTGAGTGTGAGTGTGACGTGTGTGTGTGTGTGTGAGTGTGTGTGATGTGTGAGTGAGTGTGTNAGTGAGTGTGTTTATGGTGTATGAGTGAGCGTGTGAGTGAGAACCTGTGAGTGTGTGAGTGAGTGTGTGTGTGAGTGTGTGATGTGTTGTGTNAGTGAGTNANTGNGTGAGTGTGTNCAGTGTGTCCAGAGTGTGTGACGTGTGTCGTGTGTGTGTGTAGTGAGTGTATGAGTGTGTGTGTGAGTGTGTGTCCGAACGTGTGTGANTGTGTGTGTGAGTGAGTGTGTGACGTGTGTGTGTGAGTGACGTGTGTGTGTGAGTGAGTGTGAGTGTGTGAGTGAGTGTGGCTGTGTGTGAGTGGTGTGTGAGTGAGTGTGTGAGTGAGTGAGTGTGGTGTGTGATGGAGTNAGTGTGAGTGAGTGACACGTGTGTGTGAGTGTGTGTGAGTGNATGTGTGAGTGTGTGAGCTGAGCATGNGTGTGGTGTGAGTGTGTGAGGAGTGTGTGTGAGTGTGAGAGGGTGAGTGTGAGGTGTGTGAGGAGCGTGTGAGTGAGTGTTGAGGTTGTGTGTGTGTGTGTGNGAGGTNAGTGTGTGACGTGTGTGTCGTAGNTCCCCGAGTGTGTGAGTGTGTGTGTGTGTGGGTGTGTGGTGTGTGTGTGTGGGAGTTTGTGTGTGTGAGTGTGTGNTGTGTGTGTGAGTGTGTGAGTGTGTGTGGTGGTGTGTGCGTGTGTGATGTCAGAGTGTGTGTGAGTGTGGTGGTGTTTTGAGTGTGTAGAGTGAGTGTGTGTGTGAGTGTGTGAGTGTGTGTGAGTGGTGTGAGTGAGTGTGTGTGGTGGTGGTGTGTGGTGAGTGTGTGAGTGTGTGTGTGTGTGGGGTGGGTGAGTGAGTGTGTGTGTGGTCGTGGTNAGTGGTGTGTGTGGGTGTGTGTGTGGTGGTGNGGTGTGTGGGTGAGTGNTGAGTGTGGTGGTGTGTGTGTGNTGNGTGGTGAGTGGTGGTGGTGTGTGTGAGTGTGTGTGGTGTGTGTAGTGTGTGTGTGGTGTGTGAGTGTGTGTGTGTGGGTGTGNGTGGTGGTTGNTTGAGGTGTGCTGNTTGAGTGTGTGTGTGGTGTGGTGGAGTGTGGTGGGGTGATGTGNGTGTGTAGGGGTGNGTNAGGGANTGTGGTGTGTGAGTGNGTGTGGTGTGTGGTGGTGACCCGTGTGGTGTGTGTGTGTTTGAGTGTGTGTGTNAGGGTGTGTGATTGTGGCTGAGNGNGGAGTGGTGAGTGTGNGTGTTGTGAGTGTGTGTGTGGTGNGTGTGTGGTGNGTGNGCTGTGTAGGAGTGGTCGAGTGAGGTGTGGGTGAGGNGTGGANCTGGTAGGAGTGGTGTAGGGTGGTGANTGTGGGTGGTGTGTTGTGTGTGGTGTGTGTGAGTTGTGGTGTGTGTNAGTGTGTGTGAGTGTGTNTANTGTGTGAGAGTNGTGTGAGACCCGTGTGTGTGTGTGTGTGACGTGAGTGTGTGCANTGGTGTGTGTTGTGTTAGGCATGTGTGTGTGAGAGTGATGTGTGATGTGTTGTGTGGTNAGTGGTGTGTGTGTGTGATGTGTGTGTAGNGTGTTGTGAGTTGTGTAGGAGTGGTGTGTGTTGTNAGGTGTTGAGTGTAGTTGTTTGNGTGTGTGTGTGAGTGTGTGTGGGAGTGTNNGNGTGAGTGGTAGTGTGTGGTGTGAGTGGAGTTGTNGTNCGTNTGTGTGATCGGTGTATGTGTGTGAGTGTAGTGAGTGTGAGTGTGTGTGTAGGAGTGGTGTGTGAGTGGTGAGTGTGTGAGTGGTGANTGTGTAGTGGTGGTTTGATTTGAGTGGTGAGTTGTTGAGTGTGGTGAGTGTGTGAGTTGTNTGAGTTGGTTAGGTAGNGTGTTGAGTGTNAGTGTGAGTGTTGTGTAGTGGTNTGTGTGTAGTGTGNTGTGTGTGGTGNGGTGGTNAGTGTGTNTNTGTGTGANTTGTGAGNGTGTGTAGAGNGTTGTGTNAAGTNGTGTNTGTGGTGTGGTGAGTGTGTAGCNTGTAGTTGNNTGAGTGTGGTGGTGTNAGTGGTNANTGTGTGTGGTGTGTAGANTGGTNAGTNTGTGTGTAGTGTGTGTANNGTGTGGTNGTTGGTGTGTGTGTAGNGATGTGGTAGTGGTGTGTTGTAGTGTGACAATTAGTGGTGTGTGTGNTNGTAGNGTGTGTGGTGGGTGTGTGTGTTGTGTGTGTGGTGTGTGTAGGTGTGTGTAGGTGGTGAGTGTTGTGTGTAGGTGTGTGTGTGGTGGTGGGGTGTNGTGAGTGNGTGGTGATGTGTGTCAGTGGTAGTGANTGGTGTGTGTAGGTGNGTGAATGTGTGTAGTTAGTGAGTGGAGGNGTGTTTGTGTGAGNGTNGTGTAGTTGTGNGTAGTGGTGTAGTNTGTGTTGTNAGTGGTNTGNGTGGTGTGAGTTAGNGTNGTGTGTCGTGTCGAGNGNTGNGNGATGGTGTNTNGTGTGTGTGGTCGTNTGTNTGTAAAGAGTGTGTGTGANTGNGTGTTAGGTAGGTGGTGANTGTGTGTGGTGTGTGTGNGGGANNATGTGGTNAGAGTGTGTGAGTGTGTGTGGTGTGTGAGNGTGTGTGTGTNGTGAGTGGACTGTGTNGTGAGGTNACTGNGTGTGTGTGTGGTGCCTGTNGTGNGNAGGANTCTGGTGTGAGTGTGTGTGAGTGAGTGTGGGGTTGTGAGTGGTAGAGCTGTGTGTGTGTGTGTAGGGGTAGTTTGTGTGTCGGTGTANGTGTGTGANNTGTGAGTGATGTNGTNAGTGTGTGTNTGATGTGTGTAGTGGTGTGTGGTGTGTCGNGTGAGTGCATTTGCAGTGTGTGTGGAGNNNTGTGNGGNGATGAGTNTAGATCACGTNGNTGTGNGNGACTGTGGTNGTGTTGAGTGNGTACACGNGTTGTAGGTGCTGTGGTGCTGTAGGNGTNTGNTGTGGTAGTGGGCTGTGGTGGNANNTGTTGCTGTAGTGTGTATGAGTAGTGTGTGTGTGCGTGGTGANGTGTGTTTGAGAGTGTGTNAGGTGTNGGGAGTGNTGNTNTGTGTAGTGNTGTGTGTGTGAGTGGTAGTTGGTCTATGTCTGAGTCGGTGTGNNAGTGGTNTGGGAAAGCTGATGTGGNCGTGTGNGTGNGTAGCTGTGTGCTGTGTGTGTGTGAGACTGGTGTGTGGAGTGTGTGATNGTGTNTNTATNTNTGGTGGACTGGAGTGTGTGTGTCTGTTGTGGTGTGTAGTGTGAGTGGTAAAGANTGTGTGGTGGAGTGTGTCGANTGTGTGGTNTGTGATGNTGTGTGNGTGAGTGTGCCGGAGTGTNTGCTGTGCGAGTGTCAGTGTGTTGTGTGGAGTGGTGTGGTGGTTGTNTGTGTGTGGGGTGTGAGTGTGTNAGTGTTTTGANTGTGTGGTGTGTGTGTGTGANGTGTGAGTTGGGAGNGNGAGNNTGTGTTGAGTGTGTTGGTGTGGTGTGTGTGTAGTGTGAGTGTGTGAGTNGTGTGTGAGNGTGAGTGTGTGTGTGTGTGGACGTAGAGTNTGTGTTGTGANTGAGAGTGTGTGTTGTGAGACTGTGTTGTAGTNAGTGTGTGANTGTGTGTGTGTGTNGTGAGTGTNTNGTGTGTGGANTGTGTGTGTNAGTGTGTGTGAGGTGTGTGTGGTGTGTGTGGGTGAGTGTNTGGTGTTAGNGAGTGTANTGTGTGAGTGTGTGTAGTGTGTGTGTGTGTGTGTGTGTTGTTGTGTGTGTNTGTGTGAGTGTGTGTGTGTTGTGTGTGTGTGTGTGTTGTGTTAAAGTTCGAGTGTGTATGNGTGTAGTGTGTGTGGTGTGTGTGTNTGTGTGGTGTGTGGGTTGTGTGGTGTGGAGTGTGTGTGTGAGAGTGTGTGTGATGTGTGTGTGTGTGTAGTGTGTGTGGTGTGTCGATGTNNTGCTGTGGAGTGTGTGTGTNAGTNAGTGTGTATGTGTGTGTGTGAGTGTGTGTGAGTGAGTGTTGTGTGTGGTGAGTGTGTGTNGTGTGTGTGTGTGGTGTGTGTGGTGAGTGTGTGTGTGTGAGTGTGAGTCGTANTNTGTGTGAGTGTGTGTGTGANTGTGTGTGTGTGTGTTGTGTGAGTGTGTGTGTGTGTGTGTGNGTGAGTGTNAGTGTGTNGTGTGTGTGTGTGAGTGTGTGTGTAGTGNTGTGTNAGTGAGTGTGTGTGTTAGTGTGTGTNAGTGTGTGAGTGAGTCCCCCGGTGTGTGTGTGTNTGTGTGTCGGTGAGTGTGTGTGTGTGTGTGTGTGTNTGTGTGTGTGTGAGTGTGTGTGTGTGTGTGTTGTNTGTGTGTNTGTAGTGTGGGTGGGAGTGTGTGTGTGTGGGTGAGTGTGTNTGTGTGTGTGTANTGTGTGTGTGTGTGTGTGTGTTTGAGTGTNTGTGTGTGTGTGTNACTGTGTGTGTGTGTAGGTGTGTGTGTACCGGTGTGTGTGAGAGTGTGTGTGTGTGTGTNTGTGTGTGTNAGTGGGTGTGTGTGAGTGTGTGAGCTTGGTGTGTGTGTGAGTGAGTGTGTGTGTAGTGTGAGTGTGTGTGAGTGTAGTGTGTTTTGANGCTGTGCAGGAGTGTGTGTGAGTNAGTNTGTGTGTATGTGTGTGTGTGGTGAGTGTTTTGAGTGTGTGTGTAAGTGTGTGGTGGTGTGNGTGTGTGGGGGTTGGTGTGTGTGNTGTGTGTGTGTGAGTGTGTGTGAGTGTGTTGTGTGTGAGTGAGTGAGTGAGTGTGTACGTGTGTGTGTGTGTGTGTGTGTGAGTGTGTGTGTGGTGTGTGTGTGAGTGAGTGGTTGGTGTGGTGAGTGTGTGTGTGAGTNTGTGTGTGGTGTGTGTGTGTGTGTGTNTGTGTGTGTGTGTGTGTGAATGTGAGTGTGTGAGTGTGTGAGTGAGTGAGTGTGTGTTGGTGTGTGGTGTGTGGTGTGTGTGTGAGAGTGTGTGTGTGGTAGGTGTGTAGTGAGTGTGTGANGTGTGTGTGGTGTGTGTGTGTGTGTGGTGANTGTGTGTGTGAGTGTGTGTGAGTGTGTGTGAGTNTGTGTGTGTGTGTGATGTGTNTGTGTGTGTNAGTGTGTGTGTGTGTGAGTGAGTGTAGTGTGTGTGTGTGAGTGTGTGTGTGTGTGTGANTGGTGTGTGTTGAGTGAGGTGTAGTGTGTGTGTGTGAGTGTGTGAGTGAGTGTGAGTGTGTNGTGTGTGTGAGTGTGTGTGTGGGTGTGTGATGTGTGTTGTGTGTGAGTGGTAGTGTGTTGTGTGTGAGTGAGTGAGTAGTAGTGTGTGAGTGTGTGTGTGTGAGTGTGTGANTGTGTTAGTNTGTGTGAGTGAGTGTTGAGTGTGTGTGTGNGTGTGTGTGTGTGGTNAGTGTGTGGTGTGTGTGAGTGAGTGGTGTGAGTGTGTGAGTGTGTGAGTGAGTNTGTGTGAGTGTGTGTGTGTGAGTGTGTGAGTGTGTGTGAGTGTGTGTGTGAGTTGNGTGAGTGTGTGGTGTGTGAGTGAGTGGTGTGTGTGTGAGTAGCGTGTGAGTGAGTGATTTGAGTGTGAGTGATGTGGTGTGTGAGTGTGTGANTGTGTGTGTNGTGAGTGTGTGAGTGAGTGTGTGTGGTGTGTGTGTGTGTGTGTGTGTGTGTGANTGTGTGTGTNTGTGTGTGTGGTGTGTGAGTGANTGTGTGTGTCGAGTATGTGTGTGTNAGTGAGTGTGTGTGTGAGTCGAGTGTGAGTGTGTGAGTGAGTGGTGTGTACACCCGAGTGTGTGTGTGTGTGGTGTTGANTGNGTGTGTGTGAGTGTGTGTGTGAGTGTGTGTGAGTGAGTCGAGTGTGAGTGTGTGTGTGAGTGTGTGTGTGGTGAGTGAGTGAGTGTGTGGAGTGTGTGAGTGTGTGTGTGAGTGAGTGTGTGAGTGAGTGTGTGTGTAGTGTGTGTGAGTGTGTGAGTGAGTGAGTGTGAGTGTGTGAGTGTGTGGTGAGTGTGACTGTGTGTGAGTGAGTGTGTGGTGAGTGTGTGTGTGTGAGTGAGTGAGTGTGTGTGTGTGAGTGTGTGTGTGTCAGTTAGTGNGTGTGTGTGTGTGTGTGTGTGGTCGANTGTGTGTGTNTGTGTGTGAGTGTGTGTGTATGAGAGTGTGAGTGAGTGTGTGTGTGTGAGTGTGTGTGTGAGTGTGTGTGTGAGTGAGTGAGTGTGTGAGTGATTTGAGTGTGTGTGTGAGTGTGTGTGTGAGTGTGTGTGTGTGAGTGTGTGTGTGAGTGTGTGTGTGANAGTGTGTGTGTGTGTAGGTGTGTGTGTGAGANAGTGTGTGAGTGTGTGTGTGTGTGTGTGTGANTGTGTGTGTGTCGANTGAGTGTGTGAGTGTCTTGAGTGTGTGTNTGTGTGTGTCGAGTGAGTGTGTGAGTGTGTGTGAGTGTGTGTGTGTGAGTGTGTGAGTGAGTGTGTGTGTGTGTGAGTGAGTGTGTGAATGGGTGTGGTGAGTGTGTGAGTGAGTGTTTGAGTGAGTGTCTTGAGTGAGTGTGTGTGTGAGTGAGTGTGTGAGTGTGAGTGAGTNTGAGTGTGTGTGAGTGTGTGAGTGAGTGTGTGAGTGAAGTGAGTGTGTGTTTTTAGTGTGTGTGTGTGAGTGTGTGAGTGACGCGGTGAGTGTGTGTGAGTGAGTGTCCTCCTCCTTCTCCCTCCGACTCTCACGGCGTTCAGTCACGGACTCCGCTCCTCTGGTGCCATCTCCTGGCCAATGGCCGCAAATTGCAGTTCAGAGCTTCTGTGCTGAGAGAAGGGAGGTCCTTGTCCCGCACGTCCACTATATAGATACATAGGGGTGCCCCCCCCCCCCCCCCCCCCACTTTGTAAGGCCAAACAACTGCTCCTTCACATAAAAATAACACAACGACNACAACAGCAGCAACAACAACAACAACCACCACTGTTTTTACTCACCCATCAGCACACGGAGTGCGTAGTCAACACGGACACAACCCTGGGGGCCGGTTTCACCATTCAGTGACTCATCACGCTCAGCTTGAGCCAATGTCTGGTGGACTGCCCAGAGTTCACAGGCAGTGTCTGGGTTTCACCATTCAGTGACTCACAGCCGCTCAGCTTGAGCCAATGTCTGGTNGACTGCCCCAGAGTTCACAGGCAGCGGTTTCACCATTCAGTGCTCATCAGCCGCTCAGCAGCCAATGTCTGGTGGACTGCCCCAGAGTTCACACAGCTGGGTTTCACCATTCAGTGACTCACAGCCGCGCAGCTTGTACANTGTCTGGTGGACTGTCTCAGATGTTCACAGGCAGCGTCTGGTTCACCATTCAATGACTCATCACGCGCAGCTTGAACCAATGTCATGGTGGACGGTGCCCAGATGTCACAGGCAGCGTCTGGGTTTCACCATTCAGTGACCACAGCCGCGCAACTCAGCCAATGTCTGGTGGACTGCCCCAGAGTTCACAGGCANCGTCTGGTTCACCACAGTGACTCACAGCCGCTCAGCTTGATACAATGTCTGGTGAACTGTCCCAGATGTCCACAGGCANCGTCTGGGTTTCACATTCAGTGACTCACTCAGTAGCTCAGCGGGCTCAGCTCGCTGCAGTTCGCGTTCAATCGCACTCGCATGCCACAACGCAACAGAGCTAGTACAACAACACACACAACAACACACAATAACACAACAACAACACGAACAACACACACAACAACACAACAACAACACACACAACAACACACAACACACACAACAACNACACACAATAACACAACACACAACAACACACAATAACACAACAACACAACAACACACACAACACAACAACACAACAACACACCACAACACAATAACACACACACACAACAACACACAATAACACACAACAACACAGCAACACACCACACCACAACACACTAACACAACAACAACACAACACACACAACAACACACAACAACACACAACAACAACAACATACACTAACACCANCACCACCACACACCACCACACCACCACCATCACCACCACACCATCACCACCACANCACACACACTATCACGCANCACCACCANCATCACACACACACACCACCACCACACACCATTACCACCACCACCACCATCACCANCANCATCACCACATCACCACCACACACCATTACCACCACAGTCATCACCANCATCACCACCACCATCACACACACTCATCACCACATCACCACCACCACATCACACCACCACATCACCACCACCATCACACCACCACCATCATCACCACATCACCACCACACCACCACCATCACCACCATCANACCACCACCACCANCACCACCACCACACACCACCACCATCACACATCACCACCACACACACACCACCANCACATCACCACCACCATCACCACCATCACCACCATCACCACCACACACCACCACCACTATCACCACCACCATACATAATATAGTTGTTTGTGTCAGATCGCGTTATTTATAAATGTGTCCATTGAAATTGAGAGAAACAGAAATAACTTTAATCGCTCTGACAACTACAGGCTGAGTGCGGCCTGGAGGCGTATTATTGAATAAATACAATTACAATTCCTTATAGGGAAGCAAATACCGATGACTAACAATTAATGATTACCAATCAATACAATACAATACCCCCCCTCTGCCTCCAATCACTGCACCAACTGATGACGGCACCCTGCTGCTGTTGCTCTATTTAAGACCGCGAGCAACAGGAGATCTTCAACATTCTTGCCCGACGAAGCTGATTGTAATCACTAGCGAAACGTCGGACTACTCGCATTTTAAAATGCTGTTGATTCTCTCTTCAATGCACCGGTGGCCTAAAGAAGTGAATTAGTTTGTCCTTTGAAAAACGCGACACCTTTGTTACTATTCTTAGTTTTTTTCGGTAAAGTCACCGTGTAGGTAAAAAATTAAAATTAATAAAAGTAACATAAAATAAAAATCACGACGTTTCGGAGGCAACACAAGCTTCCGTCTTTGCTGTTACAAGTAACAGCAATCGGGCTGTGACGGTTCCACCTGTGTTGCCTCCGAAACGTCGTGATTTTGATTTTATTTTTGTTTACTTTTATTAATTTTAATTTTTTACCTACACGGTGACTTTACCGAAAAAACCTAAGAATATGAATCCTTGCAGTCACGAAAGCTTCAAATCTAGAATACATGTGTTACTGTTTGGCCGTGTCGGGTGCTGGAGGGTTACGACACATTTATACTGGTAGGAACGAAGTGGACCAGACCACCAATAGATTAATGTGTCCGTCCGTCCGTCCGACTGTCCGTCCGTCCGTCCGTCCCTCCGTGTATCAACATCGCCCCCTACTGCAAACACTTGGCATGACCCTACAAAAACCTTTAGACTCAGTGACGCTATCCTGGTAGCAACATCGCCCCCTACTGCAAACACTTGGCATGACACGTGTAACATTCCCTTATTCCCTGAGATAGCTTTTGATTAAAACCTATAAATAAAGTGCGCGCGTTTTTAACATTAACGTGAGTAGCCGCGTGTAAGAGTTACATTTTAACGAGACGCGCGCAACTATAATGTTACTGAGGCCTAGTCCGTTAGCGCCTCGTATACAGCCTTAGGCTTTTGCGTGGCAAGGTATATTAAGCGTTTATTTTAATATGTTTATAAAAAAATAATTGCACTTTTAACATTACGCGAGTAGCCGCGTGTAAGAGTTACATTTAACGACAGGCGCGCGCTATAATCAGTAGTTTATAACTTATTGTCAATTTAAGTTACTGAGGCCTAGTCATTCAGCGCCTCATACAGCCTTAGGCCTTTGCGTGGCAAGGTATATTAAGCGTTTATTTTAATGTTTATAAAAATTAATTGCACTTTTAACATTAACGTGAGTAGCCGCGTGTAAGAGTTACATTTTAACGAGACGCGCGCACTATAATGAGTGGTTTATAACTTATTTGTCACTTTAAGTTACTGAGGCCTAGTCCGTTAGCGCTCGTATACAGCCTTAGGCCTTTGCGTGGCAAGGTATATTAAGCGTTTATTTTAATGTTTATAAAAATAATTGCACTTTTAACATTAACGGAGTAGCCGCGTGTAAGAGTTACATTTTAACGACAGGCGCGCACTATATTAGTGTTTATAACTTATTGTCACTTTAAAGTTACTGAGGCCTAGTCATTCAGCGCTCTTATAAGCCTTAGGCTTTCGNTGTAAGGTATTTTAAGAGTTGATTGCATTTTATAATTTTTCGCACTTTTAACATTTACGTGAGCGGGCGCGTCTAATGTTACATTTGCGACTCCGCGCCCTATAATTAGTGGTTTATTCTTTAATTGTCAGTTTAAAGTTACTGAGGCCTTGTCAGTCAGCGCTTCGTGTAAAGCCTTAGGCTTTAATAGAGTTTCATTAAGATTTATGTTAATTTGCATACATTTTCTACTTTTAAAACATATATATGTGTAGGCGCGTGTAAGTGTTAGACTTTAACGACACGCGTACTATAATTAGTGGTTTCTTCTTTATCAACTTTAAAGTATCTTAGGCCTTCCCACCAACGCTTAGTATATACTATTACGCTTTTGAATTGTAATGTTTAAGGTGTTCTTTTTTATTTAGGTTAAGTTTTTGGACGTTTAATATGTACGCACCTCTATGTATTACACTTAAATGACAAGCCGCGTATCAGAATTATTGTTTATTAACATAATTAGTCGTTTTAAAGGAATGAGGCCTACTCAGTTCGTTCAAAGCCTCAGGCTTTTGTTTTTATCTTTAAGTTTATATTACTTCGTATATTGTTTGCACCTTTTACTGGTAGGAATGAAGTGGACCAGACCACCAATAGATTAATGTNTCCGTCCGTCCGTCCGTGGGAGGGGTGGTGTTGAGGGTGGTGTTGGAAATGAAAGACTACGAGTTTTTAAATCTCACAGCGTTTCTTGTCAAAACTTTTAATTAACGTTACACTAGAATACAGTAATTTTTTCTTTAACTCCTCTATACCGGTCGATATCTCTGTACCGGTACTAAGTATTATTCCTACCAGCCCACCCCGCAGGGTCCTGTTAAATAACGCGATCTGACCCAAAAACCTTTATTATGAATAATATTGGTCGTGAAAGCCTGCCACGTGCTAGATTGACCAGCCTCTATGGGGAGGATACTTTTCTCAAAACTAGAAAATTGGAGAAGCTCCACATCAAGCGGATGAAGTTAATATCGTCAGTGGCGTTCCTCAAAAGGTGCAGAGATTCGAAGGTAATACCAAACGCAGTTAAAATAACACATCACAAAGTCGGTTAAAGCGAATAAAATACCACACAAAGCTAGCGAATTATTATTAACAGAGAGAATACAACACAACAGGAGTGAATTGTCTTACATTCGGAATCTCTAAGGCTGTTGCACTTGGATATAAGCAATAGTGTATCTATGCATTATTGGAATATAATCGATACTATAACACAACAATCAGCTGATGTGTTTAATCAAACAAAACTAGCCAAATGATTAAATTCTCTAGACTTCATTGTAAACAAGTCCCTTCTATGATGATGATGATGAGAGAGACACGCAGACTGCAAATACACAGCAGCAGCAGCAGGCGTCGTCAGGGTAGGGATCGAACCTACGACTTCCTGTGCACTGCGCTAACCACTGCCCACCGCTCCCACAGTTGACTGGGTGGGTGGGTGAGGTGGTGAGTGGGTNGGTGAGGTGGTGANTGGGTGGGTGGGTGAGGTGGTGAGTGGGTGGGTGGGAGGGTGAGGTGGTGAGTGGCGAGTGGGTGGGTGAGGTGGGTGAGGTGGGTGAGGTGGGTGAGGTGGGTGAGGTGGGTGAGTGAGGTGGGTGAGTGGTGAGGTGGTGAGTGGGTGGGTGGGTGATTGGGTGGGTGGGTGAGTGGTAGGTGGTGAGTGGTGGGTGGGAGGTGGTGAGTGGCGAGTGGGTGGTGAGGTGGGTGAGTGAGGTGGGTGAGTGGGTGGGTGGGTGAGTGGTGAAGTGGTGAGTGGGTGGGTGAGTGGCGAGTGGGTGGGTGAGGTGGGTGAGTGGGTGGGTGGTGAGGTGGTGAGTGGGTGGGTGAGTGGTGAGTAGGTGGTGAGGTGGGTGAGGTGGGTGAGGTGGGTGAGTGAGGTGGGTGAGTGGGTGGGTGGGTGAGTGGTGAGGTGGTGAGGTGGTGAGTGGGTGGGTGAGTGGGTGGGTGGTGAGGTGGTGAGTGGCAGGTGGGTGGGTGAGGTGGTGAGTGGCGAGTGGGTGGGTGAGGTGGGTGAGTGAGGTGGGTGAGTGGGTGGGTGAGTGGTGAGGTGGCGAGTGGGTGGGTGAGGTGGGTGAGTGAGGTGGGTGAGTGGGTGGGTGAGTGGTGAGGTGGTGAGTGGGTGGGTGGGTGAGTGGTGAGTGGGTGGGTGTGTGAGGTGGTGAGTGGCGGGTGGGTGGGTGAGGTGGGTGAGTGAGGTGGGTGAGTGATTGGGTGGGTGAGTGGGTGGGTGGGTGATTGGGTGGGTGGGTGGGTGAGTGGCGAGTGAGTGGGTGAGTGGTGAGGTGGCGAGTGAGTGGGTGAGTGGTGAGGTGGTGAGTGGTGAGGTGGCGAGTGAGTGGGTGAGTGGTGAGGTGGCGAGTGAGTGGGTGAGTGGTGAGGTGGCGAGTGAGTGGGTGAGTGGTGAGGTGGCGAGTGAGTGGGTGAGTGGTGAGTGGGTGGGTGAGTGATGGGTGAGTGGGTGGGTGAGTGAGTGGGTGGGTGNTANTGAGTGGTGAGGTGGTGAGTGGGTGGGTTGGTGAGGTGGTGAGTGGGTGGGGTGGTGAGTGTGGTGGTGAGTGGTGAGGTGGTGAGTGGGTGGGTGAGTGGGGAGTGGGTGGGTGAGTGGTGAGGTGGTGAGTGGGTGGGTGAGTGGTGAGGTGGTGAGTGGTGGGTGAGTGGTGAGGTGGTGAGTGGGTGGGTGAGTAGCGAGTGGGTGGGTGAGTGGTGAGGTGGTGAGTGGGTGGGTGAGTGGTGAGGTGGTGAGTGGGTGGGTGAGGTGGTGAGTGAGTGAGGTGAGTTGGTGAATGGCGAGTGAATGCCACCACCGTATCAGTCTGTGTCAGGACGTAACGAAGGCAAAGGTCCGCCGTGTAGCCTCCAGCAGGCTGTTGGGGCAAGTGCTTTTAACGAACACGCACGTCCAAGTCCACGTGGGTGGGTGGGTGAGCGGGAGTGTTGTGTGTATGAGTATGTGAGTGGGTGAGTGTGTGAGTGAGTGGGTGAGTATGTGAGTGGGTGAGTGTGTGAGTGAGTGGGTGAATGGGTGAGTGTGTGTGTGTGTGAGTGGGTGAGTGTGTGAATGAGTGGGTGGGTGAGTGGTGAGTGGGTGAGTGGGTGAGTGGGTTGGTGGGTGAGTGGGCGAGTGAGTGAGCAAGTGAGTGTGTGAATGAGAGAGCGAATGAGTGTGTGAGTGGGTGTGTGAGTGTTTGAGTGAGTGTGTGAGTGAGTGGATGTGTGAGTGAGTGGATGTGTGAGTGTGTGTGTGAGTGAGTGTGTG